>PVKA01021508.1:0-38586 GCA_004027165.1 Ctenomys sociabilis | reverse complement strand
CAAGGATGGTTCAATATTCGAAAATCTATAAATGTAATACACTATATTAATAGACTGAAATCTAAAAACCACATGATCATCTCAATTGATGCAGAGAAAGCCTTTGACAAAGTCCAACACTCATTCATGTTCAAGGTCCTACAGAAAATTGGAATAGATGGACTCTATCTTAACTTGATAAAAGCCATCCATGACAACCGAAAAGCTCATATAATCCTAAATGGGGAAAAACTGAAATCTTTTACTCTTAAAACAGGTACAAGACAAGGATGTCCTCTATCTCCCCTCCTATTCAATATAGTGTTGGAATCCTTAGCAACAGCCATTTGAAAAGAGGGAGAAATAAAGGGAATAAGAATAGGAAAAGAAGAAGTTAAATTATCACTATTTGTAGACGACATGATACTTTACTTGGAAAACCCCAAAAATTCCACCAAGAAACTACTAGAACTGATAAGGAAATTCAGTAGCATAGCAGGATACAAAATCAATACGCAGAAGTCAATAGCATTCCTCTATACAGATAACAAACACACTGAAAGTTAAACTATAGAAACAATACCTTTCACAATAGCACTGCGGAAAATGAAATACCTTGGGATTCACTTAACCAAGGAAGTCAAAGATCTTTTCACGGAAAATTACAACACCCTAAGAAAAGAGATTATGTAGGATTTCAGAAAATGAAAAGATATTCCATGCTCCTGGATAGGAAGATCCAACATCGTGAAGATGGCCATACTCCCAAAATTGCTGTACAGATTTAATGCAATCCCTATCAAACTGCCACCAACATACCTCCAAGACCTAGATAAATCATTCCTAAAATTTATTTGGAACCACAAACGATCTAGAATAGCAAAGGCAATCTTGGCCAATAAACACAAGGCAGGAGGCATCACAATTCCTGATTTGAAATTATACTACAAAGCCACTATGCTAAAATCAACATGGTATTGGCAACAAAATAGACCTGAGGATCAGTGGAATAGATTAGAAGATGTAGAGGCATCTATGAAAACACTCAGCCAGCTTATCTTCGACAAAGAGGCTACACAAGCTCACTGGAAGAAAGATAGCCTCTTTAACAAATGGTGCTGGAAAACATGGCTTTCTACATTCCGAAAACTACAACTTGACCCAGCTCTATCACCATGCACTAAGTTAAAGTCAAAATGGTTTAATGATCTAAACGTTAAAACAGAAACTCTCAATCTCCTGGAAGAGAAAATAGGAGGAACTCTTGAAGACATTGGGGTAGGTAAAGAGTTCATGAACAAACATACGTTCGCACAGGAACCTCTTGAAAGAATCAACAACTGGGATCAACTCTTCTTAAGGAGCTTCTGCATGTCAAAAAAATTGTCAACAGAGTGAAAAGACAACCCACAAACTTTGAAAAAATTCTAACTAATAAGCAATCAGACAGAGGACTACTGTCTAGAATTTATAAAGAACTAAGATATAACAGGGCCCTCAAATTTAAAGACCCAATTCAGAAATGGGCATCTGAGATGAATACACACTTCTCAGAAGACGAAATTAAAGAAGCGAATAAATATATGAAAAACTGCTCCACATCGCTAGCCATTCATGAAATGCAAATAAAAACAACACTGAGATACCATCTCACTCCAGAAAGAATGACTATAATAGGGAAATCTACCAACAACAAATGTTGGAGAGGTTGTGGGGAAAAGGGAACGCTTCTCCACTGCTGGTGGGAATGTAGACTGGTACAGCCGTTGTGGAGGTCAGTGTGGAGACTCCTCAAAAGAGTAGGACTAGAAATCCCATTCAAGCTGGCTATCCCCCTACTGGGAATTTTCCCAAAGGATCTGCATACATTGTGTCATTGAGATATATGTGTACCTATGTTTATAGCAGCTCAATGTGTGACAGCAAAATCTTGGAAACAACCAAGATGTTCATCACATGAGGAATGGCTGAAAAAATGTGGTATTTCTATATAATGGAGTATTACTCAGCTATTATGAATGATCCTTTGGTATCTCAGTGTTGTTTTTATTTGCATTTCACGAATGGCTAGCGATGTGGAGCATTTTTTAATATATTTATTCACTTCTTTAATTTTGTCCTCTGAGAAGTGTGTATTCATCTCAGATGCCCATTTCTGAATTGGGTCTTCAAATTTGAGGGCCCTGTTATATCTTAGTTCTTTATATATTCTAGACAGTAGTCCTCTGTCTGATTGCTTATTTGTTAGGATTTTTTCAAAGTTTGTGGGTTGTCTTTTTACTCTGTTGACAATTCCTTTTGACATGCAGAAGCTCCTTAAGAAGAGTTGATCCCAGTTGTTGATTCTTTCAAGAGCTTCCCTTATGAATATGTTTGTTCATGAACTCTTTACCTACCCCTATGTCTTCAAGTGTTCCTCCTACTTTCTCTTCCAGGACATTGAGTGTTTCTGTTTTAATGTTTAGATCTTTAATCCATTTTGACTTTCACTTAGTGAATGGTGATAGAGCTGGGTCAAGTTATAGTTTTCAGCATGTAGTAAGCCATGTTTTCCACCACCATTTGTTAAAGAGGCTATCTTTCTTCTAGTAAGCTTGTGGTGAGCTCCTAACTTTAAATGGATACTCACCAATGGTAACACAGTGGCATGGAAAAACATAAAATCCTTTGCTAAAGTAAAGTTGTAAACAAATATAGAAACTATATTAATATAATGTTAGAATTTTTTAAATTCGGGCACAAAAATATCAAGATAAAAGTTCTAAAATAATAATTTTGCCAAATATTGCAGTGCACAGCTATAATTCCAGAAGCTCACTAACCTGAGTCAAGAAGACTGCAGGCTGGAAGTGAGTCTGGGTGACTTAAGAAGACCTTTTCTGAATCTAAGAAATATAAATGGCTTCAAAACTCTTGCTTTAACAGTAATCATGCAAGCTTTAGCCACAGGAGTGAAGGTGGTTATGGTAGCAAGAGGATTGTGTAGAGGTAGCTAGGGAGATTTCTATAATAGTTATGGATATGGAGAACAATATAAGTCCCAGATGGTTGACTAGTGGGGAAATTTAAATTCTTTTGTTATAATCATTATCCTTTCAAACAAGCTTATATCAAAACCAAATGTAACTTAGCCAGAATGTTTTACATAGATTCAAAGACTTGGAGTACATTAACATTTGTAATTCTGAAAAGTCCAAGAGTGCTTAAAGCCACAAGAAGAAATGAACAGAACAAGAGTTCTATTAGAAAAATGAACAATTTATTGCTGCAGGGTAGATTAACTCCTCTTGTTCAGTCCTACACAAAATCGCATTTGTAATTTTATGATGCTTTGTTAATGAACTGTGATTTTAACATCAGACAACTTATTATTTTTTATTTTTATTATTTTTTTGTCTTTTTGTCTTTTTGAGACAGGGTCTCACTATGCAGTTCAGGCTGGCCTTAAGCTCACTGTAGCTCAGGCTGGTCTCGAACTCACAACAATCCTCCTGCCTCCACCTCCCGAGTGCTGGGATTACAGGCCTGCGCCACCACACCTGGCTCAACTTATTATTTTTGATGTTTTGTCTCAATAAACTTCAAGATATCAATTATTACATAAAATAAATTTATTGCACATGGGCCATGATCAATCTTTTGCACACAGGTGTGATTCAGTTTAGTAGGGATAATCAGTTCATCAGTAAATACAGTGTAAGGAAAAACTGGTATAATAGCCTGTGCTGGAATTTCTGGTACTTGGAAAATGGGGGCTAGTAACTATGTCTTAAAACACGGGGGAACCTATTAATTAAAATTCTGCTCACTCCATTCTACAAGAACATGAAGTTCTACAAGAATACATTGCAGGGCCGGGGAGATGGTTTAGTAGAATAAATGCTTGCTTAGCAAGTGCAAGATCCTCGGTTCAACCCCTGGTACCATGAAAGAAAAGAAAAGAAAAGAACGTATTCCAGCATTCCAGTCATGTTGAAGTACTACATGTGTACACACCCATAACATTTTTTGAAAGCACTCTTTTAACATAATGGAAGTGAGTAGGGAAATTTCTTGTTTATTGGATGATTACTAATTTTAAGTTAGTCAGATATACTGTTAGGGGAAAATTTTGAAGATCAGATAAAGTGTTCTGAAGAGTGAAGTTATTTAGATATTTTATTTCCTTACATAAATAAGGTGCAATAGCATTTCATACATGAATGGCAATCCAAAGAAGCAACAATTCCTTGTTACAGGACTTGATGGATTCTGGTCTTTACTAAATGCAATGTTGATTTTTTTTTTTTTTTTTTTTTTTTGTCAAGAGAGATGAACTGAAGGGATTATATGGCAGGGTTTATTTTAAAACTGAATCACATAGCACTGTTATACCTGCATTGAAATGTTAAGATGACTTACACTTGTAAACATACCAAATCTAAAAATTAGAAATTGAAATCGTTCATCTCTCACAAGTTGGAAGTATATACTAAATTTCTCAGTATATCAGTTCTCAAAAGTGCAGATTAATTGTATTTTGGTTGCATAGGTTTCCATTATATTTACAACCTCTTTAAGCTAATTTTTAAAAAACTATATTCATTTCATATTTATATGACTCAGAACTTACTATGAGGTACAAAAATGTTGAAAGTAAAGAAATAAAATAGATATACCACTCTTCTATTTCTTTGAACAGTTTTGATCTCATGGATCACTAAGTAGTTTGTGGAAGTGGTACTCTAATATATTGGTGTCTCACTGTATTTTTATGTTTGTTAGTTGTAATGGTTACCTCACTGAGGCAACTTGAAAAGTTAATAAATTTAACAAAGGGACTAAGAAGTGGGCCAAGTTCCTAACTTTGTAAGAAATCTTCATCCTTTGCAATAGAGGGACACAGAAAATAATGTGCCTAATCGAAAAATGAGCATCTGAGATGAATACACACTTTACAGAGGAAGACAGCACAGGTGGCGGGCTGGCATGAGGGGAAATAACCCACATTCCCAGGCCCACAGACTCTATGTGGCCACCTGGATGTCACGTCCAGTCCAGCAGTTTCGCTTTGAGTTAATTAAAACATGCTGTGAGGGGGTGTCTCCCCAGAATTGAAATCATATGACTAAAAAGAAAAAAAAATAAATACAAGTAACAAGTAAATGCATGAAAAAATGTTCCACAGCACTGCCTATTCAAGAAATGAAAATTAAAACAGCACTTAGCTAGTATTTCACGTCACAAAGAATGGCTGTTGTAAAGAAATCAACTAATAATAAATGCTGGAGAGGCTGTGGGGAAAAGGAACACTTCTCTACTACTGTTGTGAATGGTATAATCACTGGAAATCAGTGTGGAGACTCCTCAAAAAACTAGGACTGGAAATTACATTCAATACAGCTAGCCCCATTCTGGAAATTTTCCGAAAAGAACTGAAAACATCATATCATAGTTATATACATACGTCCATGTTCATAGCAGCACAATTTGTCATAGCTAAATCTTAGAAACAAACAAAATTTACATCACTTGAGAAAGGGATGAAACAGATGTATTATTTTTCTACAATGGAGTACTACTCAGCTATAAAGAAAGATAAATTTGAAGGCTTCGTAGGCAAGTACATGCAACTAAAGCCTATGTTCATAAGTGAAATAAAACAGAACCACATCTGTAAATAGCATATTGTTTACCTAGTGTAAGGACCTGAAAGAATCCTAACAATTAATTGCTACTTTCTCACCTTGACTAACAATATATGCTGATACCTGTAAATTAAGCAACTGCACTTAAGATAGCAATGTGTAATACTAGTGTTATGCTTGGAATGCCTGTCATTCTGGTACTGCTTGTCATGGCATACCAATTACTGCCTACTGTCTCTCAAGTAAATGTTTGTTTAAAAAAAGGTATAACTGAAAATAAGAGAAAAAAATAAGTCATAGGACTATCCTGCTACAATGCTGTATGGTTAGATTTATAAATTTCTGTGCAAAAAATATGTAAGTGATCATTCCTATTTTTTAAAATACCTTTTTCTTTTTTTCTCCACATTCTGCAGGATTTAAAGTTTAACACATCAATGCTTGATGGAAAATATCTGTTCCATATTATGTCTAAGATTTTTGGTATTCCAACATATAGTGAGGATAACCTCAACTGCCTATGTTTTAGGGTAATAATATCATTAAGCTTCTCTTCTGGAGGGTTAACCACTTAAGTTCTCTTAATTAGAGAAAAAGAAGGGCTTCAACGTACCCAACATTTTGGCCATAGGCTTTAAAAGTCAGTGAAGACTCGGGACATAGGAGAAACTGCACTGTGACATCCTGTCAATTGTGTCCCAAATTTACTGATCAAGGAGATTATGAGGCCACAGAGGAAAATGACCAAGATGTAGAGCCTGCCTAGGGAGACTCACATAGAGAGAAAACCTTCTATCAGGCTTTCACAGATAACTAATTGGTCAAGCAATGGCCATGACTCACATCCACATGGCTGACACTAACAAAGGATCTACAAACTGCGGAACATGGTTTCAGGGTAAATCTTGAGGGGATTTGACTGACTTTATCAGATAAAATAGTTACATTTCTTATTATATTGGTCTTGCTTTATCTTGGTCTTAACCATCCAGCAGAAAAGTATAAAAAAGTTTGAAAAGTAAAGCTATATTAACATGCTGATCTGTAAAAGGCTCGAGTCAACAACTTCTGACATTGCCAGTGCTCCAGATAACCCATTATTATTATAGACTACTGGACTATTTGGAATATTTTGCTCATCTCATGCACATGCAACATTTAAATGGTAAAAAAAATACCAATCTTGACAAAATTAACAAAAAAAGGGGATGCAAAGAAGGACCATTTTTCTATCTGTATATACAATATTGTTATGATAGATATACACCTCCTTTCTCTTAATTCAATGAGAAGAGAGATTTGTACTAATAGTACTTGAACAGGTATCATGTCTGCATCTTGTACTATAAATAACCACTACAAAGACAATAATATGCAATGTATTAATTATTGTAACTGTCCTACTGACCTGTTTTGAAACTGTCTCATTGCTATGTGCTTCTCAATAAAATTAATAGAAAATAAGAACTTGAAAGAATCAATAAAACCTGAAAGATATGATAGATATAGTAAACAGAAGAAACTGAATTTAATGACTAACAAAGAAACCGAATTTAAGAAATAAACAACGAAGATGAGGGAAAGGAGAAAAGATAGAGAAAGAGGAAGAGGGAAACATGCAGGAAGGCTGAGATGATTGCACTAATAAATTCCATCAGGCTTTTGAAACAGCAGTTAATATTTAGCATTTTCACCTTGACTATCTCTTAATGCTATTGTCCGCAATGTGAGCAACTGCATCAAGGGCAGCAATTGTAATGAAAACCCATGGTTGTATACCTCTCAACTTGGTCTTTTTAATGTGTACTGTTTCTAATGTCTCATCAGTCACTATACTGTCTTTAAAACACATTTTTATAAAAGACAAGGGAAAAAATTAAGATTTCATGAAATCAAGTGTAATTATTCAATGATTTGTTTAATCCTGCATAACTACATCTGTCAATCTGACCAGAAGATTTGACATTAGAAATAGATAATACAGCAACCATTGTTGATTAGCTATTCCTGTTTTGCAAATCTGTAATATATGTATTATTGTATGTTAGCCTCTTTCTGTCATTTTTTTCTATTTGTTTTTGCTTCTGTTTTTTATCTTCAAAATAAAGTCAAATTAAATAGAAAAATAAAAAAAAAACTAACAAAGATAATAATGTGAATGCTCCTTACAGGGATGATAGCCTGCTTACACTATAAGGGAAGAAAAGAGGCTTGTTCTTTCCCCCCTTTTCCTTTTATTGCTTTTGTTGTCTTCTGCTGCCTGGAACTTTTGCTCCCCTGCCATGTGCCACTCTGACTTGGAGCCAGTGAATTATGGTCTAATAAGTGATGAGTTAAATAAATGTTTCCTTCCTAAATTTTGTGTGTCAGGTATTTTGTCTCAGCAAACAGAAAAATTCACTAAAACTTATGAAGTTGAATGTGCCTATATTCCACATAAAGTTATTTAAAACTGTCATCTCTTTCTGCTGAGCTGTTCCTTCTGCCAACATGTACTTGCCATCTTTGTAATTTCTCATTAGTTTTGTCATGAAATCCATTTTGTTTGAAACTAATATAGGTGCTGGGGTGATGGCTCAGTAGAATAAACACTTGCTTGGTAAGCATAAGGGCCTGAGTTCAATTGTTGTTCCACAAAAAAAGAAAAAGAAATTAAGATAGTTACTCCAGTTCCTTTTAGTATCCAGTTTCATGGGATGTCATTATTCAGTCTTTAGCTTTCATTCTTGAGCTTATTTGTGTATGAGGTTTGTCTCCTGTAGGCACATATGGTTTCATTAGGTTTTGATCTAATTGGCCCATCTGTCTTTTGATATAGTACTTGAGATTTGACATTGAGCTATTATTGTAAGAATATTATTAAATCTTGTCTTGGCATTATTTTTAAAATGATGATTTCTTTATTCCCCCCCCAAAAAAAAACCAAATGTGCGGGAGTTGATAAGGGAAAAGGAACACTTTTCCATTGTTGGTAAGAATGTAAATTAGCACAAACACTATCAAAATTAATATGAAGATTCTTCAAACTACTAAAACTAAGAATTATTTTCAAATCAGTTATCTCTTTCATATGTCTTATTAAAAGAGATAAAGGCAGCAGATTATAATGCTATATGAACAACCATATTTATAACAACATAACTCACAATAGGTGAATTCTGGAAATGAACATGTTTAGAAACAGATTAATGGTTGAAAAAAAATACATATAATGATACCTCAGTTGTTGAACTCAAATTTTTCCAAATTTGTGTTCAAATACTAAAATGTTCGAAAACTGAATGTATTTTTCCCATAAGAATTAATGGAAAAACCAGTATCTGGTTGTGAGTCCCAAAAGTTTTACTTACACATTCAGTTTTTCAGGTTTTACCAAATTTCACAATGATTTCTTTCTTTCACACTATCACAGTTGTCCTCCTAGCTTTACATCTGTCATCACTGACTTTCTTTGGACCCACACTTACAATATTTTATGTAAATAAAGCACAGCTATGGTGATGAATGCTTTAACAGAGTAACCTAAGCACTGTAAGTTGTCTGGGGAAGAGGAGTACATGGATCAAAGTGTCTCCCTTTTGAATGTGTGGCTAGAGAAGCTAAAATACATGACTTGTGCTCGAATCAACAGCACATATACTAAAATTGGAACAATACAGAGAAGATTAGCATAGCCTCTGTGCAAGGATAACATGCAAATTTGTGAAGCATTCCCTATTTTTGCTCTACCAGTCTGGGTTGGCTATCTTGGTTCTATGTTGTCCTCTGCTGCACTGGCAGCCATGTGAAGAGCTGACATTCTCAGCATCTTCCTACAAATTATTCATCACAAACTGCTTTACCTTCCTGTTCCTCATTCTTATCCTCACCACTAAAGTTACCTGATCTCTTTGGAAAAATAAAATAAAATACAAGACTCACTCTCAGCCTTCATAGTTTCCTGCAAGTCTGATTTTCAGTTTGACTATTGAGAAAAGTTAAAAACACTGAGGAAATTTATTCTTTTGAACTTTACTCACCCATGAATAAAAATACTTTAGGGCTACTTATTAGAAATAGATACATTTTGAGACTAAAAATGTTAAATGAGTAAATCACATACAGAAATTTAAATATCTCTTGATTTCACTTATATGAGAAACTCAGAGCACAAAGACATTTTAAAGCAAAACAAAAGATGGACAAGAAACAAGGAGGTAAACTTTATGCAGATTCTCAAGGGAACTAGGGATCTAGGGGTGGGGTAATAAGGAGAATGGGAGCATAAAGGAAAGTAAATAAATCAAGATGTGATGTGTGTTAAGTCCTAACTTCCCACCGTGAATGTACTTACTGAGTAACATAAATGTATACTAATTTCAAAAAGCTAAATGGCCAGCCAAACAGCTCAGCAGATTAAAGTGCCTGCAAGCAGGCGCAGGAGCAGGAGGTTCAATCCCCAGGCCTGCTGAGCCAGATCCACCCATGGGTCTTGCAGAGAAAGCGATTGAGACCAGGCATGGTGGTTCTTGCCTGTAAACTGAACCCTTGGTAGGCTGAAAACAGGAGGATCACTAGGAGTTCAATCTGTGCAGTAAGATCCTGTAGACGTTGTACTAAATACACTAAAGCAAAACAAAACAAACAAACAAACAAAAACTAAAGAATTCTCACAATGTTCCCTCTCTTGTACTAAATGGTGCCTCAGTTCATTAACTCACTTCTTTCCACAACTGTGATAATAAACACAGTTGGATGAGAACCATATAAAATTCAATGGTTAGGTTCAATGCTGATCTTATGGGGAAATACATTTGGCTCTCATTCAGTTCAGTTTGCTGCCAGAATCATGGACAGAATTATGTTTATGAATTGAGGTAACACATTACTCTTCTTTGATACTCCCTCTTGTACTTTAAGATGTGTTTTCCTTTTATACCACATATGATGAGAGAGATGAAGCATTATTCTCTGTGTGAAATTTAGCTTGAGATGATGTGCTTCAGTTCCATCCATTAACCTGCAAATGACAGGATTTTATTCTTCTTTATTACTAAAAAAAATGCTCCATATTGTACCATTACTACATTTTATTTATTCCTTCATCTATTAACTGGTCTTAAGGCTAATTCCGTATTTTATCTGGTATGAATTAAACATGAGAATATATCTACAACTTGTGTATGCTTATCTCATTTCCTTCAGATATTTACAGCTAGGTTATAGGAACATTGAGTTTTAGTTTATCCAGGAACTACTATATTGATTGTATAAATTTATATTTCCACCAACTGTGCATAGTGGCTCATATTTTCTATGTCCTTACCATTATGTATGAGTTCTTAAATTTCATTTTGTACTGCCATTCTGACTGGGTTGACATGGAATATTGCAGTTTTGATTTGCATGTCACTATTGATCAAAAGTATCAAGCATTTTTCTCATGATATTATAAGTCTTTTGTACTTTATTGATGAACAAATAGCAATGAGACAATTTCAAATCAAATTAAAGGGACAGATTCAATAATTAATACATTGCAAATTGTTTTTGTAATGGTTTGTTATCATACAAAGTACATACATGATATTCTACTAACAGACAACATTATAGCAAATGGCTCTAATCAATGAATTAAGAGAATGTAGCTGTATACTTATTTTTAAAGCAGAATTATATGACAGTTTCAATAATTAATACTTTCTACCTTGTTATCTTTGCAGTGGTTATCCATAGTATGAGAAGCCAACATAATATCTTGTCTAATCACTATTAGTGCAAATCTTGTTTCTCATAGAATTATGCAGAAGTATTGCATATTTATCCTAACTATAGTGTTTATACAAACACATCATGATTCTTCCTTTGTATCCCCCTTTTTTTTGTCTAGACATGTCAAAGATGGGCACTCCATTGTCCTTAAACCATTATATGTGCCTGAACTTGGTGACAAAATGAAACACAGTCCAGCACTTTACTTCACAATAATAGTGAGATATCTGAAGAAGTTGTTGACTATAGCCATTTACAGCTCAACTTATTATTATGGCTCCATGTTCTATACCTCATTCGTATACTTTTCTGTTGGATCGTTAAGATCAAGTTAAAGCAAGACCTTTCATAACAAAAAAAAATGTAGCTTTTGTATCTGATGAAGCTAGGCAAGTTCCCTCAGGGTTTATCTCGGAATCCTGTATCTCACTCTGTAGATCTTTTATCTGTGTCAGCCATGTGGATGTCACGGCCATTGCTAGACCAATTTGCTCTCTGTGAGAGCCTGAGAGAGTGTTTTCTGTCCATGGGACTCTCCCCCAGCACACTATAGATCATCGATCACCTTCCTCTGTGGCTCCATAATCACCTTGATCTGAAAATTGGGGCACAAATGAGTTTTATGATGTTAAGTACAGGTTCCCCAATGTCCTGAGTCTTCACTGACCTTGTAAGGCTTGGGCCAAAATGTTGGCTGACCTTGTGGCCCTTCTATTACTTCAATTTTTTATCTGTGAACTTAGGTTGTTAAGCATCCAGAAGAAAAGCTGATTAGTACCCTGCAGGATATGCCGTTCAGTTTGCCCTATCTCACTAAATTTGTTTCAGTTGTTGTTGTACACTTCTATTTGCATTTCTTCTTTTGACTTCCTGTAACAGTGTGACTATACGATATTTGAACATGTGTGTCTGGTTTCTTCCACTTAGGAGTATATGTTCAAGTGGCATCCACTTCAATATTAATGCGTCAAGGTTACCATTCTTCCATAGCTGAGTAGTACTCCATTATATAGAAATATCATAACTTTTTCAACCATTCCTCATGTGGCATACATTTTGGTTGTTTCCAAGTCTTTGCTATCACAAATTGTGCTTCTATAAACATAGGTACACATATCAATCATTATGATATAATGTTTTCAGTTCCTTTGGGAAAATATCCAGTAGGGAGATTTCCAGCTTGAATGGGATTTCCAGTCCTAGTCTTTTGAGGAGTCTCCACACTGATCTACACCATGGTTTCATCAGTCTACCTTCCCTCCAGCAGTGGAGAAGTGTTTCCTTTTCCCCACATCCTCTAGAACATTAGTTGTTGGTTGTTTTCCTTATGATAGCCATTCTTTTTGGAGTAAGATGGTATCTCAGTGTTGTTTTAATTTGCATTTCACAGATTTCTAGTGATGTGGAGCATATTTTGATATATTTATTCACTTCTTTAATTTTGTCCTCTGAGACGTGTGTGTTCATCTTTGATGCACAATTCTGGATTGGGTCTTCAAACTTGAGGGCCCCAATATATCTTATTTCTTGATATATTCTAGAGAGCAGACCTTTTTCTGATTGCTTATTAGTTAGGATTTTTTCAAAATTTATGGGTTGACTTTTCACTTTGTTGACACTTTCTTTTGACGTGCAGAAACTCCTCAACAAGAGTTGATCCCAGTTGTTGGTTGTTTCAAGTGTTTCCCATGCAAATAGATGTTTGTTAATGAATTCTTTGCCTACCCCTATGTCTTCAAGAGTTCCTCCTCTTTCTCTTCCAGGAGACTTAGTGTTTGTGTTTTAATGTTTAGATCTTTAATCTATTTTGACTTTAGCTTAGTGCATGGTGAAAGAGCTGGATCAAGTTTTAATTTTTGGCATGTAGAAACCCAGTTATTCCAGCACTATTTGTTAAAGAGGCTATCATTCTTCCAGTAACCTTGTTCAGAACCTTTGTTGAAGATCAGGGGGCTGAGTGTGTTTGCAGAGGCCTCTGCATTTTCTAACCTATTCCATTCATCCTCAGGTCTCTTTTGTTGCCAATACCGTGTTGATTTTACCACAGAGGCTTTGTAGTATAATTTCAAGTTAGGAATTATGATACTTCCTGCCTTGTCTTTGTTGGCCAGGATTGCCTTTGCTATTTTAGGTCTTCTGTGGTTCCAAATAAATTTTAGGAATGATTTCTCTAGGTCTGGGGGGAATGTTGGTGGGAGTTTGATAGGGATTGCATTAAATCTGCACAACGGTTTTGAGAGTAAGGCCATCTTCACGATGTTGGTTCTTCGTATCCAGCAGCATGGAATATCTTTCCATTTTCTGAAATCCTCTACTATCTTTTTTCTTAGAGTGTTGTTATTTTCCTTGAAAACATATTTGATCTACTTGGTTAAGTGAATTGCAAGGTATTTCATGTTCCGCATTCCTATTGTAAACAGTATTGTTTCTATAGTTTCCTTCTCACTGTGTTCGTTATCTGTGTAGAGGAATGCTATTGACTTTTGAGCACTGACTTGCATCCTGCCAAGCTACTGAATTACGTGTCAGTTCTAGTAGCTTCTTGGTGGAATTTTTGGGGTCTTCCAAGTAAAGTATCATGTCGTCTGCAAATAGAGATAATTTGACTTCTTCTTTACCTGTTCTTATTCTTTTTATTTCTCCCTCTTTTCTTATGGCTGTTGCTAATGATTCCAAAACTATATTGAATAGGAGGGGAGATAGAGGACATCCTTGTCTTATAACTGATTTAAGAGTAAAATATTGCAGTTTTGCCCCATTTAAAGTTATACTAGCTTTTGGGTTGCCATTGTTGGCTTTTATCAAGTTAAGATAGAGTCCATCTATTCCAATTTTTCTGTAGGGTTTTGAACATGAATGAGTGTTGCACTTTGTCAAAAGCTTTTTCTGCATCAATTGAGATGATCATGTGGTTTTTAGATTTTGGTCTATTAATATAGTCTATTGGATTTATACAGTTTCAAATATTGGACCATCCTTGCATCAGTGGTTTGAATCCTATCTGGTCATGGTGTGTGATCTTCTTGATGTTTTGCTGTATTCTATTTGCTGGGATTTTATTGAGTATTTTTGCATCTATGTTCATGAAGAACATTGGCCTGCAGTTCTCTTTGGTACTTGTGTCTTTTCCTGGTTTTGGAATCAGTATAATACTTGCCTCCAGAAATGATTGGAGAGGAGTATTTTCTTTTCAGTTCCATTGAAAAGTTTGAGGAGTGTAGGGATTAATTGCTCTATAAATTTCTTATAGAATTCAGCTGCAAAACCATCAGGACCTGGACTTTTTATTGTCGACAGGCATTTAATTGTGTTCTGTATTTCTTTGCCTATTATTGGCTTATTGAGCATTGCTATATCTTCTTGGTTTGGTTTTGGTAATTTCTACTTTTCGAGGAATAGGTCCATTTCTTCTATGTCTTCTATTCTGTCAGTGTATAGATTCCCGAAGTAACTGTTGACAATCAGAATTTCTAATGGTCTGTGGTAATTTCACCCTTCTCATTCCTTATTGCTTGTATTTGAATTTTTTCTTTCCTTTTTTTGTTGAGGATGGCTAAGGGCTTATCAACTTTATTCAGCCTTCAAAAGAATCACCTTTTTGATTTGTGGATTCTTTGAACTGTTTTCATCATCTCAACTGAATTAATTTCTGCTCTAATCTTTATGATTTCTTCCCGTATTTACACTCTGGGTTTGGTTTGCTCTTCTTTTTGTAGATGTTGGAGGTGCAACATTAAGATGTTTTGTTTCACGTTCTGTTTTCCTAATGTGTGAGCTCGGAGTTATGATTTTCTCTCTAAGAACTGCTTTTTTTGCATCTCATAAATTCCAGAAAGACGTGGTTGAATTTTCATTGAGTGATAGATATTGTTGAATTTCTTGTTCAATTTTATCTACCCATTGATTGCTGAGTAGTGTGTTGTGTAATTTCCATGAATTTAGCGGGTTTTTCTGTTTCTTTCTTCACTTATTTCCAGTTTCACTGCACTGTGGTAGGATAATATGCATGGGATAATTTCAATTTTCTTGCATACCCTTAAGCACTACCTATGAACTAGTATGTGGTCTATTTTTGAAAATGACCTGTGTGCAGCTGAAAAAATGTATATTCACCTGTGGGTCAGTGGAACACTCTGCATATGTCCACCAGGTGCATTGGTTCCAAGCTCTGTTTCAATTCTGCTACATCTTTGCTAATTTTATACCTGGTTGACCTATCTTTTTGAGATAGGGGGTTGTTTAGGTCTCTTGTTAAGATTATGATGTTGGATATTAGGTTTTTCATGTCCATGAAGATTTGTCTTACATAGTTGGGTGCTCCTGTTTACTCCTTCCTCTTGAATTTTTCCCCTATCGAATATATAGTGGCCTTCTTTGTGTCTTCTGATCATTCTTCGTTTGAAGTTGAGACTGGCTCAAAACAGAATTGCTACTCCTGCTTTTTTCTGAGTTGCTGGGGTGTGTAGTGTTGTTTTCTATCTATTGACTTGAGCCAATGAATGTCTTTTTCAGTTACGTTTGTTTCTTGTATACATCATGTTGTTGGATTCTGTTTCCTATTCCACTGTGCCAGTCCATGTCTCTTAATTGGTGAATTGGGTCCATTTACATTGATGGTTATAATTTAAATGTGTTGACTTATGTTTGTCATGATATTTATCTGCTGTAGTTTACTCCTTGTATCCTGTATTTAATTGTCTGTCCTGTTTAGTGGGTTTCTTCCTTTCTTGTTTGTGGAGTTCTGGTCATTGTAGTCTCTCTCTAGAACAACTTTCAGCAGCCTCTGTAATGATGGCTTTGTCATCACGAAATTCTTTAGTTGTTGTTTTTCATGGAAGTATTTCATTTCTCCATCAAACTTGAGAGTTTTGCAGGGTATAGTAATCTGGGCTGGAAATTGTTTTCACATAGGACTTGAACTCTGCTCCATGCTCTTCTTGGCTTCATGGTTTGTGTAGAGAAATCGGTTGTAATTCTGATGGGTTTTTCTTTGAATGTGGTCTGCTTCTTTTCTCTAGCAGCTTTCAGTATATTATTTTTTGTGCTGCATTTCTGGGATCTTGATATGTCTCAGTGTGTTTTTACTTTGGTTGAAGTTATTTGGTGTTCTGTATGCTTCAGTCACCTGATTTTTGGATAGCTTCCTCATATTTGGGAAGATTTCTGCACTTACTTCTGCCCATATTCCTTTTGTATCATTTGTATTGACTACTTCATTCTCATTTATGTCAATTAATGTCGCATTGTTCATTTTAGCACCATCTTGTAGGTGATGGATTATTTTTTCCTGCATTCTCGTAGTTTTAAGAGATCCTTTCTCACCTTTTCACTAGCTGCATCAGCATCCTGAAAATCTGAAACTCTGTCTTTACTTTCACTCAAACACTTTTGTAGACTTGTGATGGATATTTTTTGTTTGTCTCTATCTCTTTGACTGTGTTTCATGTGTTCTATTTCTCTTCTGTATTGTTCATTCCAGGAGTCCATCATATTTCTGATCTCCTCTATATTTTTTTATCAAAGTCTTCTTTACAGGTAGCTATTAATTCTTTCACTGTAGAGTTTCTTCCACATTGGGTTTCCTATGTATATTTCTGGAATTGATTCTGTACTTCAGATGCTATGATTTCAAAGAATTCTTTTTTTTTGTTTCAGAAATTATTTCTGCTTTCAGTTCCTCTTTACCTGTATGCTATTGTTTCTTTGCTTGTGACACTGTTACATCATACATTTCAGCTGAAATAGTTCTGTGCACTTCTTCTGGATGGGCATTGGGTTTCCCCCATATGTTTCTGGATTTGATTCATTATTTCAGATGGTATGTATTCAAATATTTCTTTCTTTATTTCAGGCATTAATTCTGGTCTGAGTTCCTCTTTACCTTTATTCTGTTGTTCTTTTGCTTCCATCTCTGTTAATTCATTCATTACAGCTGAGCTAGTGTCCTCTGCTCTTATTGGTGGACTCGAGGCCTGAGATTGCATTTTTCTCTGTGTCTTTGTTATTTTGTATAGTAACAAAATAATGGAATCTTTACGTATGTAATTCTGATTAATTTCACTTATGATTATGGTCTCAAGTTGCATTCATTACCTGAAAATGTCTCAAATTTATACATAGATTTGGCTGAATAGTACTCCATTTGTTAGTTTTTGTACTTATTTCCTGAGCTTTTAGAACCTTATTCAGGAAATCATTGCCAGATTTAATATCTTAATATGTTAAAATGTTTCTCTTATGCTTTCTTCCAATAGTTTCAAAATTTAAGGGTTTACTTTAAAGTCTTCTATTAATCTGAGTTAATTTATCTTTCATTGGGTTCTATTCTCAAAAGGTGAGAATCAAGGCCCAGTGTGTGTGGTTTCCAGAAGAGACAGGGTCAGAATTTACTTGCTTTATGTCCTTATTACACATTCAGCATAGGGCAGTAGTCTGATTAATGTCCACAAATACTAGCATGGGTTAAGGATATTCCTTGGCTTAAACAATTGCAACTTGAAATATATGAAAAAAATAAAAATTAAAATTAAAGAAAAAGAAATATATGGACACAGCATCTGTTGGACCAGTCAATTCGCATCAAAAGCAGTGTATCTGATAATTTTAGTGGCAGCAGTGATGGCAGCAGCAATGGCACAGCAGACAATCAGAAATGGGGGAAGAGAAGCCTTTATTAATTCTGAACACATGGAGGGGATGGAGGGCAGCGAGATGGGTAGATCTGAACTGAGTCAGGGAGGATGAGGCTTTATGGACATTTTCTAGGGGTGGATTTTGAGGGGCAGTTCTAGTAACACAGAAAGATCTGATTGGAGGCTCTCTGGTGCGGGTGGGAAAGGTAAAAAGAAGTGTCCAGGTGTGGAGTGGAGAAGGAGAAAGTGGTCACTGGAAAGATAAGTTATTGGCTTGGGGATTCAGCTGTGTTGGATCAGGGCCATGACAATTTAGCAGTCTTCACTTGGGGCATAACGTATCATTCCCATCTTTTAGTTTTCACGAAGGTATGATGAATCTCTTAGACTACTTCCTGCTGAATGAGAGCATCATCTGGGAGGCAAGGAGGTTGACAGGATGGTTCATGCCCATATAGAAGCTAATGCCACGTGTTTCATCCAGAATGAGAAATTTAATGTTAGTGAAGTTTCACATCTGAGATTGAAAAAATCTTGTAGTGCACCTGAAAGTCATCTGGGAAAATGGTCCAAAGTCTTGCAGTGAACAAAAAGAATAGCAGAAGATTGAAGGATCAGAAATCAGATGGAAAAGCAACACACGAGTTACCACTAGGTTTTATAACCCTTAGTTAGGAAAAGATGTGTAGGCGACAGGAGTTGTGAAGATCACTCAAGCAACAGGATCAGGAAGAGCAGAGTTGTTGTGTGGAGTTGAGTTGTCTGGACACCACTTGGCTCATGATGTAGAACCAGAAGAGCAAGGTGGCTGGCAAATTTTACTATTGTTGCTGTTGAGAAGATACCCAGGTGAGAGCTTTTCCACTTATGATTTAATCCTGTTGGCTTAGAAGATTTAAGATATATTAAATCTCCAGTACACATAGATAGTATCAATTGAGTGGTATCTATTGGTTTTGGGAAGCAGTTGTCTGCATGTTGTTGCAGCAAATTCAAGAGGAAGGATAGAACAAGAATATAGTCAGCAATGGGAGAAATATTATCAGGAACAAAGAAGTTGTGAAGCAGAAAAGGTCTCCTATACATGAGTTGTAATGCACTTAGGAAGGTGGGACCCTAGGAAGTGCCCTGAGTCTAATTAGAGCCAAAGGAGAGAGTTGAGGACAAGACAGCTGAAGCTCCCTGATAAATTTGGTGAGGAGGGCCTATAAGAGCCCATTTGCCTGTATTCTTCATTGGTGTTTAGAGGGCTATTGGATGTTGTAGTTACTTCAGCAGAATCTGGGTCTACACTAGTATACTTAGTTGGAAGCAATACACCTAATTATGAAAACGTTATCTGAGTACTTAGCACCTTGAAATACAAAGTGCAAACAGAGAACTGTTGTTTCTTCCCAACCATGGATGTTCTAGCAACTAAATCACTGTAGAATGTCAACAGAAAACAGTTACATAATTTTGCAGAGATCATTTCACATCAATAGTCACACATAGTAACATAGCATAACAGTCATAACAGATGATGAAATTCCCATTTTATTGAGACATCTGTAAATGTAGTGGCACATACACAGGGCACATACCACATAAGTTTTAGTTAGAAAATTATCATTTTACTGATGACCTTATGTTGGTGTGACATGAACCTCTTATTTTAAATATGTGGAGCATAAGAGAAATGCATATGTTCAAATACAAAAGACAATTAACATTTTAGAATACAGTACATTTGGAAGGCATGAATATATTTAATATATCAAGAGCATATTTTGTGAGAAAATCTTATTTTAATATTTTCATTTGAAAAACTTTATCTTTTAACTAATGATCAAATTATGAAGGATGTCTTTTAAGAAACTATGGAGAGTCATGTGGGCTATGTTGGCTACCCTTCTGCCACCAATTAAGTCCAGTCCAATAATCTCTCCGCATTTTAACAATTTTTGCTTAATTATAAATCAATTTTGATATCACTTAAATCAGGAAAAAGCATGCTTTTAAGTCTATATTTCAAAGCTCAAATAAAAAAAGGAATATGCTGACACACACATAAACACACAACAAATAAATGAACATCTTCACAAAATCAGAGTGCACTCAAATATATTTTGACCAAATTAGCTTATAATGTTTTTCAGTTTGCAATTATAAAATGACTACTCGGAACTTTTATAGGTCAAATAATAAAGATCTCATAAGAATTTGAAAAACACAAAAACTCCTTATAGTTACTATATGTCAAAGAGGACACCACAAGTTGGTGGTGGCCCATCATATGATGAGGGTGCAGTGCTCTGACATCACAAGAGGAGAAATTGTAACATAGTAGCAGCTGGCCACATGGCCCGAAAGATGGTGGTGAGCCATTATGTGGTTGGCCCTGCAAGTCAGTACTTTGATGTCATAGGAGAAAAGTCTTTGCAACGGGGATGGCTGGCCATATGGCATGTAAGATGGCAGGGGTTCATCATGTGATGGGGACCCTAAAGCTAGCACTCTGACATCACAGGAATAGCAACCCTATGGTGGCTGAGATTGGCCACATATTGCACAACATGGTGGCAGCCACATGGTGTGCAAAATGATAGTGCCTGGCCACATGGTGAACAGTCTCAAGTCAGTGGCACAACTGGGGAAGTCACACAGGAGTGAGTATGGAATGAAGGGAAAAAGTTGGAGGAGGGGCTGTAGATACCTGAAGTTCCCATATGTAGGACAAAAGAGAGGAAGTGGAGTCCACAGGGGAATCAGAGGCAGAAGCAGAGTGCAGAGATGTTGCAACAAAGGGCAGAACAAGTAAAGATGTGGTAGGATGAGATTAGCAAGACAAGATTTTGGGAGGAGGGGTTGGAGAGGGTAGTACTGGCAGGTAAGGCAGTGGGATAGATGAGAGAGGAAGTGGAAGGGACTTTGTTTTCAGAGTCAACAAAGACTTTTAAAGGATTTCTAGCCATTTGCTGTTGTATAATAGAAATTTTAAAAAATTACTTGTTTGGGTTTGAGAAAATCTCAAAATCTTTTGGAGAAAATTCAGCAGCATGTGCTTTATAAGCAAGGAAAGAAGCTGGGCATGGTGGTGCATGCCTGTAGTCCCAGCACTCGGGAGGCTGAGGCAGGAGGATTGTTGTGAGTTCAAGACCAGCCTGAGGTACAAAGTGAGCTTAAGGCCAGCCTGAACTGCATAGTGAGACCCTGTCTCAAAAATACAAAAAAAAAGAAGAAAGGGAAGAGAATTTCCAATGGTGGCCAAATTAAAATGAGCCAAACATTAGTACAAAAGTCTGATCTCACTTCCTTTCAAAAGCTTTCACTTTCTAGCCTGCAGTGAGTATAAAAGAGAGGAGGCCAATACCCATTTCAGCAGTCACCACAAGTAAATGTTGGGAGCTGGGAATCAGATGGCTGAAGAAGACAGGGTTCCTAATGTGAACCCATAATTTTCAAGATGAGATGAGAAGAAAGATGAGAAAGACCCCCATAGTTTTACGCTGGTGAGTGAAAACTGAGATTGGCCAGTGTTGGATGGGAGCTAGCAATGTCAGGCAGCAGAGGTAGAGGTGATGGCTCTGTGAGAGAGATCAGAACTAGGAAAGCGATGCCCTAGGAGCCACACTACTCATTGATCTAAGTCATGGCACCAAAAAATGATGGGTTATAGCAGCAGCAATAATGTTGGCAGTGGCAGTACAGCAGAAAAGCAGAAATAGGGGGTGGGGAAGCCTTTATTCACTCTGAACACATGGAGATGCTGGAGGGCAGGGTGATGGGTAGAACCTCTGACCTGAGACAGGGAGGATGAAATTTTATAGACTTTTGCCAGTGTTTGTGGACAGGGTATCATGACCGCATATTATACAATGAATAACAACGAAGACAACAACATGCAATGTATTAATTATTGAAACTGTCCAATTAATCAGCTTTTAAAACTGTTTCATTGCTAGTTGTTTCTCAATAAAATTATTTTACAAAATAAAAAAAATGTGTCATTCTTAATCATTTGATATTATTATTGTCTCTGACACAGTTGCTATTGCCAGGGTGGCATAGTTGTTGCTGTTATTTGGTTTTCTCTGAATGCTAACATCTGGATTACATTTGGATCATGTCCATGCAAGAAAACTCAATGGAAAATAAGAGAATTTAGATAAAAGCAAACATAAACGTAGGCATTTACAAGAGATGAAGTAGTTTGGAATAAATAACTGTGTGGTGTAGGGACCCAGGGGTCTCATTCAGATCAATTCTACCCAGGGAGACTCAGTGGCATGAATGACAAATATAGACAAGAAGACAAAAGCTGGACTAGGTGATTGCCAGTCTTCCTGATGAGCAAGACTCATGCATGCCAGCACAATGAAATCTATGTTTATTTATGCTTTTGCAAGTAACTCTTGACACAAGGTTGCCTAGTGACTAGTAGCCTACATTAACCAGTCAAGGTGCTTATCTCAGGACTGAGGTAGCTTGTTTGCTATAGGCACTAAGGCCTAGTCCTGTCTACACACATTTGACTGATTTTCCAGCTTCTAAGGCCCCCAACATATTTCCCTTTTTTATTTTGCTTTGTCAGAGATGTAGATAGAGAAGCTGCATTTGGAGAAGTGTTCAAAGGACCTTCTCATAGTTGATGCTAGATTGCAGGTACTTGAATTCAGCAACAGAACTCTGTACAGTCCAATAATCCATAATAGTAGTGAGTTATCAGTGTAGCTTGCAATTGTAATAAGTTATTGACTTGAGCCTTTTTTAGCATAGCATATTAATATGTCATTAATTTTCATACCTTTTAGTTACACGTTTCTGTTGGATGGGTAAGACCAAGTTAAAGCAAGACCTGTATAACAACAAATGTAACTTTTGCAATCTGATAGGATCTGCCAAATCTCTTTAGGATTTACTTTGGAACCACATACAGCACCTCATAGATTTTCTGTCATTGTCAGCCATCTGGATGACTCACAGCCATTGCTTGACTGATTTGTTAGCTACAAGAACCTGAGGGATATTTTTTTCCAAGTGACTCTTCTCAGGTACAATACACATCAATGATCACTTTCCTCTGTGGCCCCATGATTTCCTTGATTAGAAAATTTGGGACACTACTGAGTTACAGGACCTCACAGCAAAGGTTCTTTTATGTCCTGAGTCCTCACTGAACTTGAATGGCTAGGGCCAAAATGTTAGCTATCCTTTTAGCCATGTATCTCTCTAAATTTTGCTTTGCAAACTTTATTTATTAAACTTGCAGAAGAGAAGCTTAATGATATTATTACTGTGTAACAGAGGCAGTGAAGCTTAACATTACTAATTAAATATCAAACACCTTAAACATAAAAATGAAACTGTTATTTTCCAGCAACCATGGGTATTATAACATTTAAATCTCTATAGAATGTTAAATGTTAGCAGCCGGGATGATAGCTCAGTAGAATAAGCACTTTCCTGGAAAGCACAAGGATCTGAGTTCAATCCCTGGTACTGAGAAAAAAATAATGCTAAATGTGAAAAAAAAATTACGCATTTTACATAGTATTATACAAATCAAACAATATGCAGAACTCTAGCAGGATACTATGACATTTTGTGACATGCTTACATTTTCATTTTGACATAAAATAACTTTTACCCAATCTTCTTTATTGAATACATAAGAATTTTTCACCTAACCAATTATCCTTAAATAGGACATACATCATGAGGCTTTTTCTTTCTTTCCACCATTTTTTTAATTTGAAACAAAATCTCATTATGATAAGCAATCTTTGTTTTTAACATTTTAGAAGACCTATAAAGTTGGAATCATGGATATACTTAAGGCCCTTAAATTTAACAATAATGAGTTACCATACACACATGCAAACCTTTCTTTCTTAATTTAGTTGAATAACAAAACCATTTTAAGAGAGAACACAAGTGAAATTAGTTATGAAAGACTTTTACTTATCTTTAAAATAATGAGCAATTTACTCATGGTGTCTCCTAAAACACTATACAGATTATTGGGAGCTCCCCATTAATAAACAAAAGGTTGGCCACACCACTTATTCATCCACTGGACTCCTCTGTGAATAGTTTCTCTCCACAAAATTTTGTTTGATTGATTTTAACCTTTTGATAAACTGCACAAACTGTTTCTGATATGACTTTGACCAGTTGGTAACTTAGGAAAAAGCATGCTTTTAAGTCTATATCCCAAACTGTAGTATGATCAAATGACCAAAAAGGAAAGAAAAGAGGTTACAGCTGCTCACAGAATGACACATATGTGGACAAATATGCAGTACATAGAAACCACCAGCTTTACAAATTATGAGTGCTCTCAACTCTATATTTCAGACCAGATTAACTTACATTAACTCTATTGCATTTTTTATAATTATACAATTTATTTATTTTGTATTTTAGGACAAAGTCTACAGGGTCTCACTATGTAGATCAGACTCATAGTGATCTGCCTGTGTTCAGCCTCCCAAGAGCTGGGACTACAGCGTGCACTACCATGCCCAGTCTCAATTGCCATCTCAACTTGCCTCAGGGGCAGGTTGGGCAAAGCACTTCAGGGAGCAAACCCTAGTCACTGTGTCTGCCTAAGCAGGCACTTTACTCCAATGCACTATTTGGCTGGCCTTATAATTATAAATAGACTATTCAGATTTTGTTATTTGTCAATAAGCAGAGATCTCTTATCAGAAAATTTTGGAAGTCTTTTATCTCTAACAAATTATGTATAGTTTTCATGTATAGTTTTCATGATACAGGGAGAAAAAGGGATCTCAGTTGGGTGACTTCCAAATGATACAGGGAACCTCCAAATGATATAGGGAAAAATGATCTCCAGACTTGACATGGACGAGTTCATGTTCTCTAAAACCAAAGAATGAATTTTAGGAACAAATAGAGGTTACAAGCAGAATATATTTATTGAGGGAATGAAAGCTCCTGTCCGAGTGGGACAAGGTGGGGATCCAAGTGGGTAGGTCCCAGGAAGCTGTCTCTTCCAAGGACTTTGTAGTGTAAAACCATGCGGGGCAAAGGTGGAGAAAATGGAAACTCACTTAGGTGGATGTGGGGTGGGACGAAACTATAGTCAACCAATGTTATTACAGACACCATTGCTCAGGTAAAATTGATTAAGTCCAGGACCAAATTTGGGAAGCAAGTCATGTAGCAAGAGGGCATGAATGTAGAACAAGATTTTGTGAGGTAACCATTCTGTAGGAGTCGGATTAACGATTCTTTGGTCTCCCTCAGAGTGATGATCAATCTCAAATGCCAATCCTTAGGAGGTCAGTATTTGTTTGATCATTGGTCTTTAGGTGTTGCCCATGGTGGGAGCATTCATCCCTCACATAGTTGCAAAATATCTGGTCTTCTTTGATATCTCCTTCTAGGGCCTTGCCCTGTCTGACTGCCTATAATATTTCTATCTAACTTGGCTCCCTGCAACATGAATGCTAGCAAAATTCAGCTCAGTTATCTTTATATATTGTATCACTTATTTAGACCTTATACTTCCATTTTTTCATTTCCTTCACTAGGTCCCAGGTTGGATCTGGCCTCTGCATTGTTAACTTCTCCAGAACTGGCTTCATGGTGTAGCCTGACAGTGTGCACTGGTAACCTTCTAGGTTATTCAAAATTATCTGGAAAAGCACAAGCATTCCCTCTCTCCCAGGTTAGTAGTTGACTGGGTCCCTTCCAATGTCCAGTATGGAGATCTGTCCAAAGGACATAACCTTTTTGCTCTTATTTGATGGAATTGCCTTTCTGCTATCATACTTCCAACTTTTATAGAACTTAAAAAGTTAATAGTGTTTTATACATGGAAAACAGCATTTACCAGTGTCCCAGGCCTTTGCTTGAGTGAAATAAGGTAATTTGTATAAGATAGAAGTGTTTTGATGAAAGACACAGAAGCTTCTTGAATAGCATCTGAGGGAGTAACAGTCACAGCACCCAGTAATCTATCTATGTATCTATGTATCCATCTATCTATCTATCTATCTATCTATCTATCTATCTATCTATCTATCTATCTATCTTTCTTTCTTTCCTTCAGTGAGGGGTCCTGGCAACTGAGAATAAGAGCATATATGACCAATCAAACAGGGAATGTGAAATGATAACATAACAATCTGAAGAGTGTGGAGTGAATGAAAAAGATATTTACTAGTGTGGATAGTGGCAGGTTTGTTGTAGGGCATTATACCACAGACATAAGCACTGTCTGAAAATAGGTTAATAGGAGTGGAGTAATGATCTTGCAATGCCCATATTATCGCACACAATTCAGTCTTCTGTGCAGAAGAGAATCCTGTGTCCTGTATTCTTGAAATGAAAGCTGTTATATAACCTCCCTGACCAGAAGCTGATCAATCTGTGAAGATGGAGATGCCACCTGCTATAGGGACCACACTATTTTTTTATTTTAGGAAAGGGTCTACAGGGTATGTGGGGTCTCACTACTAGATCAGACTCATAGTGATTCACCTGTTTGTTTTTTTATTTTTTTAAATTAATTTTATTGCTACATTTCAGGTATAACTAATGATCACATTCCTCATAGGGAATTTGAACCTGCACAAAATATGTCTACATTCCTTTTCCCTAATCTTTTCCCCTCCTTCAACCCCTTTTCTACTTTTATAAAAAGTGTTTTTCTTTTTTTTCCTTCTATATTTTTTTCCTTTTTTTAATTTTTATTTTATTGAAGTACAAATATCAATGAGACAGTTTTAAGATACTTTGACAAGATGGATTTGATAAATTAATACATTGCAAACTGTTTTCATGTTTTGGTAACATAGAAAGTGCATACATGATCTTATACTTACAGACATTATTATAGTGATCTGCCTGTTTAAAACCTCCCAAGAGCTGGCATTATAGGGGAATGAAACCACACCCAGTCTCAATTGCTGTATCAGCTTGCCCTCAGAGCAGGACCAGGGATCAAATGCCGCCTATCCCCTGCACCTCCTTGCAGATGCTTCAATCTGCTGAGCTATTTGGCTGGTCTTTAAACTAATTTTTGAAGGGAGGACAAAGGGTGTAAGACAAGCAAGCTATATAAAATTATCTGAAGAATAACACCAGTCAGTAATACCAGGGAAATTAGCCAGTGCAGATTGTAAAAAAGATAAAAAAAGATAACTATTTTTGTTGAGCTGAAGAAAAGGGAACAATAATAATGTGTACCTCATGACCAAGGAGCTGAATCACATAAGTTCATCCATGTGCAGTTAGTTCTGCAACAGCATCATGAAAGTGAGTAGTAGTTTTGTGTGGAGTGGCATGTGTAGCCACTGTAAAGGACCCTGAGACTGCCAAAGAATGGCAGTGGGTATATAATGGATTGGAAAAACAATTAAAAACGTTAGCAAAGATGGGCCTACTCTAGAAAGCGGAGCATTATTAAGAAGAGCTTGATTAACTTGATATTCAAGGCAGTCATAGCATCTGGGATAAGCATTTGTTTTAGAAGTAGGGGCTGAGTCTCCCTTGAGAATGTCAAAGAGAGCACTTAGTAGTTAGCTCAAGAGTTGGGTGGGGCAAATTAGTGTTACCAAGTCTGTAAATTGTTTAGGCTTGCAAGATGTTTTACCTGGATCTGAACAGTTGGGGACACAATTTGTCTCTGCTGGATAAATTGACCCGAACATGAAGAAGCTATCAGAGACTGTGCCCCTTTGGAAGACACACTAGGCCTTTTATTACTTAGATGAGATGTCAAAATCAAGCTACTGTTTCAACTACACTGCTTTAAGTTGTACTCCAAACCTCTGTATTTGTTTGTAAAATATAAAACATATATATGTGTGTAAGTGTGAATATATATATATATATATATATATATATATATATATATATATATATATAATTTAAGGCCATAAATCAAGCAATAAGCCTTATTAGGAATTAAAAGAATTTCTAAATCATCATATTTAAATCTCCATTATTGAAAACCTTCCAGAATTTTTTTAAAAGCAAATTGTCTTCTATCTTTAGCGTGGAAATAGCCTTTTAAATATAATCACCCTAAAGGGAAAATTCAAGAACTTCTTTTATGGTTAATTGTAATTGAGAGACAACCACTTTACTTCCTTCTTTTCTGCTAAACACTACTCCTGGAGGAATGGCCCTTTGCATCTCTCCAGGTGGGCAACCCAGCTGCCTTACCTGAAGGCTATCCACACGTGCATTTGAAAAAATTCTTTAAAATGTTTTTCCTTTAATCAACTAATCCCTTTTTGTTCTTTATTAATTTTAAATTGTATATCAAAGAAAGAATGACAAGTTAAGCAATATAAGTGTACACTGTAGTTTATAAAATGGTATTGGGGGATTGAATTATGATTTTGATTTCCCTGTATAATCAGCACTGATGACACAAGATAAAAATCTGGAGACCTTTTAAAATGAGATTGTTGCAGCCTAGTAAGATTCCCACTGTAACTTGAGGCATAGGTTCATAGACTCCAGTAGGAATCAATTGGGCACCATTTGAAGTGTCAATAGGAATCTGAAGGAGGAACTGAGGTCCAGGCCTCCACTATTTGTTGTCACACCCCAAAGGTCAATGTTTGTGGCAGAGGAGGGGAAAGCACTCCCATTGCTTGATGAGACCAACTTAAGCCCCAGTGGAAGTTTACCCAAATGAGTCGGCCCTCGTTATCAGTTACAGAAGTACACTTACTTGCCCAATGGTACCCTTGTTTACATCTAGTACATGGGTTGGAGGGTTTTATTGAGGAGTCAGATAAAGACTGTTCTTTTTGATGCATCAGAATAGCTTCAGGCTAAATGCCACTACTTTCCACAATGGAAACAAACGACCTTACATTTTCCCCTTTTTTAGACTGCTGATGAATAACCTAAGTAATAGCCACTGCCAAGGCAGCCCCCTGTACTGAAGAGGAACCAATATCTGCACAAATATGAATCATCTCAGGCAGTATAGTTCACTTTTTTATGCATTTCTAAAGCCTCTTTACACCATTTATTTGTATTTTCAAAGGCCAATTGTTGAACTATTAATTTGCTACCTTCTGAGTCAATGATAACCCTCTCAGCTTGCAACAAACTGCAGCAAAATCTTGGAGAAGTTTTTCAGGGTCTAACCCAATAGAAACCATGTTAAAGGAGTTTTCACACTTACAAAGGAGTCCCCTCCAGGCCCTAATTGCAGCTATGTTTGCTCATATATTTGCTATGCAAAGGTAGGTTGATTATGCTAGAAAAGCACTCTTTGCAATTAGCAAGTCTTTTGTAATGGCTAAGTTGTGAACCTCACTTTTCCAGCTGCTGGTTCTCTGCAATATTCAAAAAATTTCCTTTCCACAAGAAATAATCTCCTGGATTTAAACATGCTTTAGCTATGTCTTTCTAATCATTTGGGGCTGTAGTCTGTTGTTTCAGCATTTCTACTAAACTCAAAAAGGAGTTTCAATTGAGACACCCCAAATTGAAAGACCCAAAGCACCATCTCCCTGGCCCCTATTCATTGGTTTCTCAATGGCTGAAATTCTTCCTGGGATAAGATACAGTGTCAGTGCTGTTTTAATCTGAATCTCTTGAATTGCCAATAGTGTTTAACATTTTTTCAAATATTTATTTTCTATTTGCATTTCTTCATTTGACCCTGGAACCCAAGATTCTTTTTTTTTTTTTCTGGTGGAAGTGGGGATTGAACTCAGGCCTTTGCACTTGCCAGGGAAGTGCTTATTCCACTGAACTATCTCTCCAGCCTAAAAATTCCTATAATTTTTTTTTTTTTTTTTTTTGGCAGAACCGGGGATTGAACTCAGGCCCTTGCGCTTGCCAGGGAAGCGCTTATTCCACTGAGCCATCTCCCTGGCCCCCATTTCTTCATTTGAAAACTCATATTTATCTCAGATGCCCAAGTTTGGGCTGGGTCTTTCAATTTGGGGTGTCTGATTGCTTTCAATTCTATGTTCCTAATATAAGTGCAATGTCTGAGGAATTGTGGGCTAAATATATTTCTCACTCTGTGGGTTGTCATTTTATTCTTTGGTTGTTTTCTTTTGGTGAGCAATATGTATTTAATGGGTTTAGATACCACTTGTTGATTCATTGACTTATTTCACATGAAGTTTGATTTTGTTTATGAAGTTTGTGCCTACACATTTGTCTTCAACATTTCTATTTTCTCTTCTAGTAGAATTAGTGTTCCTGTTTTAATATTTATATCTTTCATCTGATCAGAATTCAGATTACTACATGGTGAAAGATATGGTTCTAATTTTAGCCTTAAGCAGCTGGAAAGCCAATTTTCCTAGCACCATTGATTAAAGATATTGCCCTTCTTCCAGTGCTCATGTTTCATCATTTTGTTAAAGATAACATGGTTAACTGTATTTGTAGCTGTTTCTAAATCTTCTAGTCTATTCCAGTTATTCTTCGGTCTATTGTACCTGTCAGTACCAGGCTGATTTATTCAAAGTAAGACTGTAGTATAATTTTAAAATTAATTTTATTGAGAAAGAAATAGCAATGAGACTGTTTCAAGACAGGTTAGTAGGACAGTTACAATAATTAATATATTGCATATTGTTGTATTCACAGGCAGTTATTCATAGTACAAGATGCTAACATGATATTTTGTCCAAGTAATATTAATACAAATCTCATTAAACTAAGAGAAAATAGCTGTATATCTAACCTAATTTGTATATACAGATATATATTTTTTCTCGACAAAATGGTCCTTTATTTATATACCCCTTTTTGTTTACTTTTGTCAGAGATGGACATTCTATTGCCACTTGAATATTATAGGTACAAAAATTCAGCAAAATAATCCAATATATTATAGTAAACCATAATAGTAGTGGGTTATGTGCAGCAATGGCAATGTCAGAAGTTGTTGACTTGAGCCTTTTACAGCTGAGCATATTAATATGAAATTACTTTTGTAGTTCATTTTTATATTTTTCTACTGCATGATAAAGCAAGACCTATATAACAAGAAATGTAACTTCTGCATCTGACAAGGTCAGCCAAATTCCCTCAGGATTTACTCTGAAACCCTCTACCATGGTTGTAGATCTTTTGTCAGTGTCAGCCATGTGCATGAGTCACAGCCATTGCTTGACAAATTTGCTCTCTGTGAAAGCCTGAGAGAATGTTATCTCTTCATGTGACTCTCATTAGGCACACTCTACATCATCGATCGTTTTCCTCTGTGGCCTCATAATCTCCTTGATCAGAAAATTTTGGATACATTTGAGTTACATGATCTTACAGTATACATTCTCCCATGTCCTGAGGTCTCACAAACCTTGAATGGCTATCTTCACTTTCACTGAAATGGTTTTATCAACTTTTAATGAAGATGTTAATTTCCCATGTATGTCTGAATCTGTTTCAAGCATTATATTTCTTTTCTATATTACATCATTTTTCTGTTCTCCTCTACTTTTTATCAATATCTTCTTCAGATATGTTTAGCAGTTATTTCATTATACTCTTTTTTAAACATGAGAGATTATTTTTGATCTGATTTCCTCTGTACCATTTTGCAGTTGTTTCTTTACATCAGTTGCTATTATTTCAGAGATTTCAGGTGTGTGACTTCCAATTTCTTCTGAGCAGATGTCTCCTGTAGAGGCGGGAGTCCTGAGATTTCAATTTGCTCCTACATCTTTTTATTTTATATTACAGAGATATCAATTATTTTGATTTCTGAAATGCATTTTTGTGAAATTCTCATAGAATTTAGTTGTATCTCTGCAATCACAGCCTCTCTGTAAAGAGTCAGACCTTAGACATTTCTTCTGTGTCATAATTTCCTTTCTTATTATTTATTTTTCAAACCTGATAAATAGGACATTTTCAACAATGTATTAATTATTGAATCTGTCCTGTTAATTTGATTTGAAACTGTCTAATTGCTATTGTTCTTCAATTAAAAATAGTAATAACACAAGGCTTAATCGTATACAGCAATCACTGACAGACCATGCTAATTTTTGTTTAAACTCCTGGTTCTCTATTAAAATATTACTAACTTGAACTGAGTTAAATAATGAGAACACTCCTTTATCACTTAACTTAGATCATGCATTGCATTCATTTCAAGGGTAGCAATTAATCATTATAAAAAAATCAGTTGAACTCATGCCCTTCTGGACCAAAAACATTTGATGATATATGAGGCTTATAGGTTTTAACTTCAGAATTTCTTCTATTCATCAGTTATAGCACTCGATTAAACATTTTAATATTATTCCAAAGTTCAGTGGAAGAGACTGTAGCTGCCTTCCAAGGTGCAAAGGATTTACCCTCAAAGTAGATATTTTTCCTTTGTGTAAAACTTTGGATTCTATAAAGATAAATGGTAATAACATTGTGTATATCTGTGGCATTATAACTGTCATTTTAAGAGTATAATAAAAAAGAAAACCATAAAAAATAGGACATTTTCAATAGTTAATACATTTTACATTGTTATTTTCTTAGTCATTATCCGTAGCACAAGAAGCACTATTGATACAAATCTTTCTTCTCATAGAATTGAACAAAAGCAGCGGTATAACTATCCTAACTATTCTGTATATACAAACTGAAAATGAATCTTCATTTCTATCCCCCATTTGTTGTTTAGTCCTGAAAGAGATGGGTATTATATTGGCATTTAAATACTATAGGTGCTTGAATTCACTCCAACACAGTCAAGCAATCCATAATAATATTGGGTTATACACGGATTTTGTTGACTAGAGCCTTTTATACCTCAACATATTAATATGGCTTTACTTTATTTATTATTATTATTATTTTTATTGAAGAACAAATAGCAATGAGACAGTTTCAATACAAATTAACAGGACAGATTAAATAAATTAATACATTGCAAAATGTTTTCGTAATGTTTTGGTGTTGTTCAAGGTGGATATATGATATTATACTGATAGACATTATTTTAGCAGATGTCTCTAATCAGTGAATGAAGAGAGTGTAGCTATATACTTATCTTAATTTTCATAGCTCAATTATATCACAGATTCAATAATTAATACTTTTTACCTTGTTATCTCCCAAGTGTTTGTCCATAGTATGAGAAGATAATACAATATTTTGTCCAACCACTATTAGTGCAAATCTTGCTTCTCATAGAATTATGCAGAAGCACGGCATATTTATCCTAACTGTACTGTTTATACAAACACATCATGATTCTTCCTTTGTATACCCCCATTTTTTAAATCTAGAACAGCCAAAGATGAGCCCTCCCTTGTCATTAAACCAATTTAGGTGCCTGAACTCGGCAACACAATCCAACACAGTCTAGCATTCCACAAGAATAGCGAGTTATCTGAAGAAGCTGTTGACTATAGCCATTTACAGCTCAACTCATTATTATGGCTGCTCATTGTATACATCATTTTTATACTTTTCTGCTGGATGGTTAAGACTGGGATAGATCAGGGCCTATATAGCAAAAGATGTAGCTTTTGTTTCTGATGAGGTCAATGAAGTCCCCTCAGGGTTTATCTTGTTATCCTGTACCTTACTCTGTAGATCCTTTGTGTCATCCATGCAGATAAGTCATGGCCAATGCTTGATCAGTTTGCTCTCAATGAGAGCCTGAGAGAAAGTTTTCTCTCCATATGACTCTCCCCAGGCACACTATACATCATCAGTCTCTTTCCTCTGTGGCTCCATAATCTTGATCACAAAATTTAGGTCACAACTGAGTTTCCTGTCACAATACAGGTTCTTCTATGCCCTGAGTCTTCGCCTACCTTCAAAGGCTAAGGCCAAAATGTTGGCTGGCCTTGGGGCTCTTCTATTTCTCCAATTTTGATCTGTAAACTTCGGTTGTTAACCATCCCGAAGAGAAGCTGATTAGTACCCTGCAGTATATGCCATTCAGTTTGCTCTAACTATCTGACTGAATTGTTTTTAGTTGTTGTACATTTCTATTTGTATTCCTTCTTTTGACTTCTTATACTAAGGAGACTATATGATATTTGCACGTGTGTGTCTGATTTATTTCCATTACGAGTGCATGCTCTAGTGGCATCCACTTCAATATAAATGCTTCAAATTTATCATTCTTTTTATTTATTTATTTTTCATTGAGGAACTAAGAGCAATCAGACAGTTTCAAGATAAATTAACAGGCGAGATTCAATATATTAATATATTACAAAATATTTTCGTAATGTTTTGGTATCGTACAAGGTGCATATATGATATTATACTTACATACATTACTATAGCAGATGTCTCTAATCAGTGAACTAAGAGAATGTAGGTATATACTTATTTTATTTTTTATAGCTGAATTATATCACAGATTCAATAATTAATGTTTTCAAACTTGTTATCTTCCTAGTGGTTGTCCATAGTGCAAGAAACTGACATAATAATATCTTGTCCAACAACTATTAGTGCAAATCTTGCTTCTGAGAATTATGCAGAAGCACGGCATATTTATCCTAACTGTACTTTTTATATACACACATCATGATTCCTCCTTTGTATACCCCTTTTTTTGTCTAGACCTGTCAAAGATGGGCATTCCATTGTCATTCAACTAATTTAGGTGCCTGAACTCGGCGACACAATCCAACACAGTCCAGCATTCCACAATAATAGTGAGTTATCTGAAGAAGTTGTTGACTACAGCCATTTACAGCTCAACTCATTATTATGGCTGCTCATTGTATACATCATTTTTATACTTTTCTGCTGGATGATTAAGACCAAGATAGATCAAGACCTATATACCAAAAGATGTAGCTTTTGTTTCTGATAAGGTCAGTGAAGTCCCCTCAGGGTTTACCTTGTAATCCTGTACCTTACTCTTTAGATTCTTTGTCTGTGTAATCCATGCTTATGAGTCACGGCCAATGCTTGACCAGTTTGCTCTCTGTGAGAACCTGAGAAAAAGTTTTTCTCTCCATGTGCCTCCCCCAAGGCACACCATAGATCATCAATCTCTTTCCTCTGTGGCTCCATTGTTTTTAGTTGTTGTATATTTGTATTTATATTTCTTCTTTTGACTTCTTATTCTAGGGAGAATATACGATATTTGTATGTATGTGTCTGGTTTATTTCACTTATGAGTCTATGTTCAAGTGTCATCCACTTAAATATAAATGCTTCAAGTTTATCTTTCTTTATAACAGAGTGATACTCCATGGTATAGAAATACCACTTCTTTTTCAACCATTCCTTCTGTTATGGGTATCTTGGCTGTTTCCAAGATTTAACTATCACAAATTGTGCTGGTATAAACATATGTACACATATATCACTATGATATGATGTTTTCAGTTCCTCTGGGAAGTTTTACAGTAGGGAGATAGCTGGTTTGAATGAGATTTCCAGTCCTAGTTTTGTGAGGAGTCTCCACAGATTTCCACAATGGTTGCACCAGTCTACATTCCCACCAGCACTGGAGAGGGGTTCCCATTTACCCACATCTTCTCCAACATTTGCTGTTGGTTAATTTCTTTATGATACCCATTCTTTCTGGGGTGAGATGATATCCCAGTTTCATTTCAATTTGCATCTCATGGATGTGGAGCATTTTTTCATATATTTATTTGTTTGTTTCATTTCTTGCTCTGAGACATGTATATTCATCTTGGATGTCCATTTCTGGATTGGGTCTTTAAATTTAAGGTCACTAATGTATTTTAGTTCTTTATAAATTCTATAGCATAGATCTTTGTGTTGGTGCTTATTAGTTAAGATTTTTTTGAAGTTTGTGTGTTGTCTTTTCACTTTGTTGGTAATTTCATCTGATGTGCAAAAACTTCTCAATAAATGTTCCTCCCAGTTGTTAATTCTTCCAAGTGTTTCCCATGCGATTTGTTCATGCACTCTTTGCCTAACTCTGTATCTTCAAGGGTTCCTTCTATTTTCTGTTCCAGGTGATTTACTGTTTTTATTTTAATGTTTAGATCTTTAATCCAGTTTTACATTAGCTTAGTGCATGGTGACAGACCTAGGTCAAGTTTTAGTTCTCTGCATGTAGAGATCCAGTTTTTCCAGTGCCATTTGATAAAAAGGCTATCTTTCTTCCAGTAAGCATATTTGGCATCTTTGTGAGTCATAATTTCTTGGTTTGCATGTATCACAAGATTTTGCCATGTCTATTGATTGAGAGTGGAATATTGGTTTCCATTTGCACTCTCCTGTGACCTTTGTTATAAAGCTTTCTGAAATTATTATCTAAGGGTCTCCAATATTATTAGCCAACATTGAACATGTGGTCAAGTAACATATTGTATCATATTTGCAGTTACACAGTTAATAACAAGTGAAATTTACAAATTGACAAACTTTGGTAACTAATGGTTTTGTACTTTAGACCATAAGAGTGAAAACCATAGGTATGTAAGAAAGTACACCATGAATTGGAAATCTGTGTGCAAACTAATTCCTCTTTGTTTTGTCTGGGTACCTCTCTGCCATGTTCCTGAAGTCTTTGGGGTGGATTAGTTCTCCTAAGTTACTTCTTGCTGCATCTGTGCTGCTAGGATCATTTCTATGTTTCCTAGCCACAATTTGGGCACTACTTGGTGAGCCATATACTTCAGCTCCTCTTCCCTGAACTTTTATTTCTTGATTGTTTTTTTAATTTTTTTTTATTTTCAAGACATCTTTTCTTTCATGATCAGTAGCTGTGATCCTGTCTTCAATGTGTGTATACAAAATTCCCCAAAATTTCTAAACAAGATAGGAAGAGAGTAATAATAGTTAATACATGACATACAGTTATCTTCAAAATAGTTCTTTAGAGTACAATATATAGGCATAAAATTATTCAAATAATGTTGCAAACCTTTACTTGTAATTAATTAAAAAAGTAATAGTGTACAATCTTTCATTTCCTTTTCTTTCTTTTCTTCTTTGTCCTATTCAAGTTACTATTCTTTTGAGCAGTTTATTTCCCCTTCACAGAGTCTATCAAATATTTTGGTTCTTATTTACTCTTTCAGGTTCTAACACTGGGTACAATATCACGTTTACACATGGACCACTGATTTATTTCACTTATCAGTATGATCTTGAGTTTTATCCATTTACATATAAAAGTCTCAAATTTATCTTTGTGGTTGAGTAGTACTCCATTGTATACAAAGACCACTTATTTTTCATTCATTTCTCAGTTAATGAGCATTTGGATTTTTTCCAAGAATTGTCTCTTATAAATTGTGCTACTATAAACATATACACATATATTGTATTAGTATGATGTTTTCAATTCTTTAGGAAAAGAAATTGGAAGAGGACGATCTGGGTCAAATTAGACCTCTAATACATGTATTTTTGTTGTGGTGAATCTCCACACTGATTTCTGCAGTCATCAGAACAATCTACCTTCCCAAAAATAGTGGAGATGGGTTCCTATTGTCCCACATTCCCTCCAGCATTCATTTTTGTTTGATTTATGGATAGTAGCTATTCTTTATTGTGTAAAATAGAATTTCAGTGTTGGCTGAATTGCATCTTTTGAATGACCAATGTTGTTAAACATTTTTAATTTTTTTTTCCAATTTATTTCTGTATCCTTTTCAGATGCCCTGGTTTTCAGTTGGTTCTTTGAATTTGGCAAGTCTGATTTTTTCTTTTTTATATTTTAGGGTGATACAATGTGTTCAGGGTCTCACTACTAGATCTGACTCCTGATCTTCCCATTTACATAGCCTTTTTATGTAGAGAACCGGGATTACAGGCGTGTGCTACCACGCCCAGTCTCAATTGCCCTCTCAGCACACCTGGGGGGCAGAGCAGGCACAGCAGGCCAGGGGATTGAAACCCTGGACCCTGTGGCTGCCTAACCAGGTGCTTCGCTGATTTTTCCATTGTTTGTATGACTTACATATAAGTCTTTGTCTTAGGAACAGCTGATATAATTTTTTCTCACTCTGTGGGTCACCCTTTCACTAGTGATTTCTTTTGTTCTTAAAAATATTTTAAGAAGATAAAATCCCATTTGTTGAATTTTTTTGGTAATATTTTCCATGTGATTTTGGGTTTTGTGCATGACCTTACTGCCTACACTTATGTCTTTATGATTTCTTCATATTTTCCCTTCCGGAAAATTTAGCATTTCTGTTTTAATAAAAAGATATTGGTTCCCTTTTTACTTCTTTTTAGTACATGGTGATAGACTGATGTTTCCTTTTAGTCTTTGGCATGTCAAAAGCCAGTATTTCCAGCATCATATATTGAGAGTCTATCCTTTTAGTTAAAAAGCCTATCCTTTTTCAGGTGCACATCTTTGGCCCCTTTATCAAAGATAAGGTGTCTGATTATACCTTTAGTTGCATCTGCACCCTATTCCATTGATACTTAGGCCTACTTTTTTGGCAGCAGTTTCTTGATTTTATCACAAAGGCTTTGTAGCATAATAACCATCCAGCAGAAAAGCATAAATGTATAAAAATGAAGTATACATCGTGAGCCCATAATATTAAGCTGAGCTGTAAATGGATATGGTCGACAATTTCTTTGAATAACTCCCTATGGTTGCAGAATGCTGGACTGTGTTGGATTGTGGTGTCGAGTTCAAGAACCTAAGGTAGTTGAATGTCAATGGAGTGCCCACT
>PVKA01021507.1:0-38595 GCA_004027165.1 Ctenomys sociabilis | reverse complement strand
CAGCACTCGGGAGGCTGAGGCAGGAGGATTGTTGTGAGTTCGAGACCAGCCTGAGCTACAAAGTGAGCTTAAAGCCAGCCTGAACTGCATAGCGAGACCCTGTCTCAAAAAGACAAAAATAAATAAATAAATAAATAAATAAATAAATAAATAAATAAATAAAATAAAGCACCTGCATAGGCAGATGCAGAGTCTGGGAGTTCAATCCCTGAGCCTGCTGTGCTAGCCCCGCCCCTAGGGGGCGCTGAGATGGCAATTAAGACTGGGTGTGGTGGCGTCTGTAATCCCAGCACTTGGGAGGCTGTAAACAAGAGGATCACTAAAAATCCGATCTACGCAGTGAGATTCTGTAGACCCTGTCCTAAAATACAAAAAATAAAAATAAAAATAAAAAATAAAATATTTTTTCTATACCAACTCAATAATTTATCTGATATTATCCTTTATAAGCTTACAGGTTTTTAAACTTATTTTTTATTAGCACATGTTTGCAATAATAATAATAATACATTCATCCTAGGGAATTGGTAAATGTATATATTGTATCCTGGTCTTCTTATGTTTTATTATGTATAGATCATCAATCTCCCTGGAATTGGTTGGGAATACAGTTGTTGAAGGAATCAAATTGCATTGCTGTTGCTATAGACATTCAAATAAATTGTAAATCAGTGTAGTGGAAGACCAATGTGCTGCACTGTAACAGTTAGGAGTTCCTTGGAAGCTATCACACTGTATACCACAAGTGAAAAATAAGCCGTTGACCCCAGTTTTTTAAAGAAAAACAGGGGTGTTAAACAAGCTGTTAAATGGATAGGGTATGCTTTCTTACAATGAGATTGTAACACAGGCTCTAAGATTGAAAGTTTTGGCAATAGTGTGATGATTAATCTCACATAGCAGCTTGACTGGCCTAAAAGGTCTCATGATAACTAGTAAGGCATTATTTCTTGGCTTATCTGTGAGGTGTTTCTTGAGGAGATTGGCACCTGAATCAACAGATGAGTAAAAAGAAAGCTTGTCTTCACTATTTTAGGGGGACTCTCTTTCTCCTTGAGCAGGGACACCCATTTCCTGTGCTGGACAAGAAAGCTCCTCTTTTTCTGTACTTCAGACTCGGGGGCTTCCACTACTCACCATTCCCCTCACACTCCCCTTTCTAGGTTCTTAGGCCTTTGTCCACAACTGGCAGTTACACCATCAGCTGCCTTCATTCTCAGACCTCCAGACCTGAGCTGAATTATACTGCCAACTCTTCCAGGTCTCCAGCTTGCAGATGGCAGACTGTAGGACTTCTAGGCCTCTCTAATTGAGTGATCCAATTTCCTGATGAATGTATTGATTTTGTCCTCTTGAGAACCCTAGTTATATCACTTGTCAGCCACTTAGTATATGGGCTGCCCAAGCAGGCACCTGTCAGCAATTTTAGTGCCCAGAAAGTCTTACTGAGGGCCTTCCACTGAAATATTAGAAATAGCTCCCTTTGACAAATGTGTGGTATCAATCAACAGCTTTGATTATTGCTGTGAACAGAAAACAGATAGTAGGTTATTCTCAGAATAGAATGCCTCAATGCACATTGATAGTTTTTAAAATGATGGCTCTGACATCTGGACTATAAATTCTCTGCCAGGGTGTGACCATGGGAGAGCAACTGGAAATAGCACAGACCTCCCCAGGATACAGCATGTGGGCAAAGTCTTGGTCTTCAGTTTGAAGTGGATATGATATTCGTAAGAGCCATGGGAAGGGTAGCTGGCCACTCTAGGTCAGTTTCTGCTCCAAACCTAGCCACATTGTCTATGTTAGGATTCCATTTGAAATGTCATTACCATTTCTGGTTCCATATGATGTGAGCTATAAAGACACATATGAATCAATAAGGCCTTACAGCTATCAATGGACAAAAGCAATTCAAACCTCTCTGGAAAACTTGTAGAACCCTTTGCTAAAAGAGTATCACCACTTGTACTGCTTCATGCTTTAAAAGTGTATAAACACTGTGACAGATGAGATTAATTTTGCCAAATTGGTTGGCTTTGGGATCTGCATGGGGGTTGGTGGAGCATCCTATGGGTGGGCCAGGGTGAGTCATGAAGGTGTGGACTTGGGGTCTCTATCTGGTCCTTGTCTCTGGCACAGTTTTCTTGCTCTGCTTCCAGACCACCAAGAACTAAGTAATTTTGCCTCATTAAACCTGTGATGGTTCTGAATTGGAGTGAACTGACTATAGAATGAACCACCTTAAAATGTGGAGCATTAGGTTTAGAGCAGAAACCAATTTAGTTCCTTCATTTCTCCTTAATCCATTCAGGCTGCTATAAGAAAATACTATAACCTGGGTAGCTTATAAGCAGCAGAAATTCATTGCCCAGGCCTAGAGACTAGGAAGTCTAAGGTCAAGGTGCCATTAGAGTCAGCTTCTGACAAAGGCCTGCTGGCAGGCTTTTCTGTGGCCATCATTTTGCTGTGCCCTCAAATGGCAGAAGGGATAAAGGGCAATAAGGCTCTGTCTGGGGGACTGGGGAGCTGGCTCAGTGGAATAAGTGCTTCCCTGGCAAGCGCAAGGGGCTGAGTTCAATCCCCAGTTCCGCAAAAAAAAAAAAAAAAAAAAAAACTTTGGGGCCAGGGAGATGGCTCAGTGGAATAAGTACTTCCCTGACAAGCACAAGGACCTGAGTTCAATCCCCGGTTCTGCCAAAAAAAAATAAAATAAAATAAGACTGTGTCCTCAGGATCTAATCAGCTACTTGAGGCAAACTGCCTAATACCTAATCCTAGCACTGGGGCTTAAGGTTAGAACATAAGAATTTGAGGAAATATAGTTTCACTTATAGAAATTAGCAGAAAGAATATTAGATATTTCCTTTGTTTTTCTTCTTTACAATTTTCTATAATCACAAAGAATTCAAAAGTATAGTGAGAACTGACACAAATGCAAGCAGGATTTTGAGAAGTAAGAGTGCATGCAGATTGAGGAAAAGCAATAAGCTTTGCTAACATGAGTGGAAAATATAGAAAAAATTTCATTACCTCATATTAAGAGAGGAGAACAACAACAACAACAAAAAGGCCGGGCGTGGTGGCACAGACCTGTAATCCCAGCACTTGGGAGCCTGAGACAGGAGGATTGTTGTGAGTTCGAGACCAGCCTGAGCTACAAAGTGAGCTTAAGGCCAGCCTGAACTGCATAGTGAGACCCTGTCTCAAAAAGACAAAAAAAAAAAAAAAAGAGGAGAGCAAAGCCAACACAGCTAAAAAGCCACACCTGTGGTTTTTTATTTTTTAATACATATTTTATCAGTACATGTTTGCAACTGACCTGTGGTTTTTAAAATTATTAACTTTAATATGCCTCAATATGCATACCTGCACTTTGCTTCAAATACCTTATGTTTAACAGTATCTCTCAGTGCCAACTACCACTCCCAACCCAGCAGCAGTGAGAGTTGCTAGCTCCACTGACATACCTCTCCTCAGGTGGCACTGCCGTCTGCTCCTGTCTCCAGGCTCCTTTCCCACAGAGGCGTAGGATGCCAGGAGACCCCACTTTACATTCATAACTGCAGGGAAATAAAAATTTCACTGGGCAACCCTCAATCAATAGCCAAAAGGAGTCAAAAGGATGAAAGTGTCTTCCTTTTGCCCCTTAGGGAGAGAGTCCTTGGTTCAATTACTGGTATAAAAAAACAAACAAACAAAAAAAAAAAAACACAGTGGTTATTATCAAGCATATTGGAAAGCAACATTAATGATGCTTTGATTAATTTTACTCTCTTAAGTTGAATGTTTCAAACACTAATGTACTTATACATAGAAAAATATAAGTAGAAGCCTGTCCGGAGATTTTGTAGTTACCATATACTTTTTCTCCACATTTTAATTTCTTGAAGTCTCCAGAAAAATAGTAGTAACTTATTAACTTATGATGGCATCATTTATGATTCAGAATTATTTCAGTATTTTACACATATACTAAGTTACCGTTAAGCATCAACCATGGTTGATTATGAATTTGTTAGAAAAATATGTTAACAAAACATCTACTTTAATAAGTGGAATATCTGCAAGAGAACATAATTTGCAATATTGTATACGTTTTAGCAATCAATACTGATTTTTAAAAAGAATTGGACATTTAAGTTTACATATTGTCTCAATTACTTTTCTCTCATTGCTGAGGTGATATACCGGACACCCAGCGTTATGGAAGGAAAGGCTTATTTAGTTCACAGTTTGTGGAGGTTTCAGTCCATACTCTAATGGTTCCAAGGCAGGGTGGCACATGGCAGAGGACAACTATTCATGGCAGTGGAAAACAGCAACAGCAACACAAGCAAAAGAAGGGCCGGCCAGATAGTTCGGTAGACTAAAGCACCTTCTTAGGAAGAGTGCTGCCGCTGAGGTTTGATCCTCTGGCATGCCGTGCTGGCTCCAGCCCTGGGGTGTGCTGAGATGGCTATTGAGACTGGGCGCGATGGCGCATGCCTGTAATCCCAGCACCTGGGAGGCTGAAAGCGGGAGAATCTCTAAGAGTCTGATCTACACAGTGAGACCCTGTAGACTCTGCACCAAGTACATTAAGAAAAAAAAAAAAAAGGAGGAAAAGGGAACAGCAGAAGGCAAGCCTCTTTCACTCCCATCTATTGTACGCAGGCTACCCACCTGCCCCAGGGTGGGTGTAGCGCTCACATCCATAATCCTACCATTGGACCTTGAATCACTACAAACTCTAGAAGCCTGGCCCAAGACTGCACGATCTTTGTGGGGACAGCTAGACGCAAACCATAACACATACTCTTAAATATTAGTGCAAGTAGTAATCAGGAAATTTGGAAACTGCATTATATTTAGCTTTTTCAAAGATTAAAAAATTAAATTCAAAGCATTTTGGGGACTGAAATGTTACATGTTTATTTTTCATTGTGGTGAAATCAGGGAGAGAAGACTAATAGTCATCTCTTAATTAAAATTCATGATGCAATTTATTTTTTTTCTACCCCTTTACCCTTACAGGATGCAGTTTATTTTATCAAAGGGTTTGACTTGAAGGATGTTAAGGGCACCTGTGCTGGCATTTAATTTCATTGTATTTATTTTTAAAATTTGTATCTGTTTATTTGAGAGTTTTGCCTGTTAAGCCCCTGACTGATAAAGGCACATTGTCATAAGGTTACCCTGGGGACGATTAAGGCAGAGTTCCATCTGATAAAGGCTGTGAACTCTGTGAGGGTTTTTCCTTCCTTATTTTCATTTTCGCTTTCCACCCTAAGTTCCAAAATCACAGCGCACTCCAGAACAGCAGCTAATTTTAAAGCAAATCAGCTCCACCCAGCCCCAAACTGTCAAGGCTTCTGTCACGCACATTTGAAATAAATTCTTCAACTGGGAAGATCACACGAAATACACATTCATACCCGGAACACGCTCTTCCTCCTTGAGGCGGCTTTCTCAGAAGCACAAGCTGATTTAGGATTCTGCAGGATCCTGGTCAAACAAAACCAATGTCCAGAGGACTACAGCACCCAAGGGTGTAAGAGTTGCCTGAGCGGAAGCATCCGTTGCTCCCAAGCGGTACACACCACAGAGCCGGGCCACGAAAGTCCTCGACCTGGGCCACAAGGAAGCTGAGCTAATTAAAATACCAGATAGCGACTCAGCAGAAGCCGGCGGTTCTCACTGAGAATTAAAACAGCTAAATCGTTCCGGGTATTTCTTTAGAAAATGAGAAATATTCAGGGCTCTATGGTTGCAGTGACTGTGTGCAAGGAGAGAGGAGCAGGGCTCCCACTCTCCGAGCAGTTTTGTGCATGGCTTAGGAAATACTCCAGTGGTCTTCTGAAGCAGGAGCGTGAGCCCTCACACTGTCTAGAGGTGTAGATGCACCCAGGAGACCCTCCTGGGGTGCAGCAGCTTGGTTGGCATTTTGTAGTCCACAGAAGGTGTGTGGGGTCACCAAGGGTCGCAGTGCGCTTTTAACCCTGCGTCTGGACAGGGTACTTCACGCAGGTCAGTATCCTGTTCTCCTTGACTTGTGATGAAACAAGTGGATCATTACAATAGAATAAGAGGAAAACACACTTGAAGAGACTAAAGCTAGGAAGGTGAAGAACAGTGCCACTGTTATATGTGCCTATTGTTGTTTACCCATGGATTATACAGACCATCAAACAAAACCAAACTACTTCAGAAAAAAGGAACTCTGGAGAAGGAATGAGTGAAATGGGGGGTTCCCAACAGAATTCAATAAAGACTGTGCTGAATATCTTCCTGCCAGTAATTTATAAGCTGGGCCAAGGTGTCATGCGCCAGAGCAGAAAAAGGAAGTTCCACAATCCACAGACTGGGAGGAAACACCTGGTAACAATTTGTCACTGGGCAGCATGGCTCCAGGGTTTGTTTGTATTTATTTTCTAGAGCAAGGTAGACCCTCCATACATGTGGGTTCTACATTCTTAGATTCAACTGACAGATTGATAATATCTGGAAAGCGGGGAGGCATGCACACACACATATACACAAAAGACTAATGAGAAGAAAATTGTGTCTGAACAAAACACGGGGAGATTTTTTTCCTCATTATTTCCTAAAAATATAATAAAAAAATATTAAAAATGTTTCCACAACATTTAGATTGTATTAGGTATTATAAGTAATCTAGAAAGGACTTCAAGTATGCAACAGGATGTGTGTGTGTTCTGATTAGGAGAAGTTTCTGGCTTGTGACAGTACTAACCTCATCGGTGAGTGACCCCGAGTTCATGGTTGAATGGGCTACTAGAGGTGGGGCCACGTTTTAGGAAGTGGGTTGGGGACAAGGAGATGGCTCAGTGCAGTAATCCCTTGCTTGACAGGAAGTGGGTCATGGAAGAGTGGCTATTACGGTTTGTGTCTAGATGTCCCCCAAAACCTCATGTGGTCATAGAGGGGTTTTGGCAGTGGCTCAGTCTAGAGTGTGTGATTAATTAGTCATGCGATGCTGGGTGCTGGGATTAAGGGTGAGTGATTGCTGGATCAATCCATTGATCGGATTGAGCTAATTCCAGTAGAATGGATATAAGAGACAGAAAGAGGCTTGTATGGCACTCTTTCATGGTTTTTGCTGTCTTCCACTACCGTAAAGTGTTGCCCCTCTGTCATATGCCACCTGTTTTGAAGCCAACTGATTATGGACTTCTCAGTCCATAATCTGAAAACCATGAGCTCTGCAAACCATGAGCTAAATAAACCTTTCTCCCTTTAATTTGGGGTGTTGGATATTTTGTTTCAGCAACAAGAAAAGTAACTAAGACAATAACCTGAGGGACTATATTTGTTTCTGACCCCTTTGCTCCTTCCTCTCTAGCTCATTCATATATATTTGGGTTATCAGATCCTTTTTTTTTTTTTTTTTTTTTTGGTGGTACCAGGGATCAAACTCAGGACCTTGAGCTTGCTAAGCGCTTATTCCACTGAGCTATCTCCCCAGCCCCAGCACACCCTATAAATTAAGCAGATTCTCTTCACAATACCGTTCTGCCATCATGTCTCTGCCTTGGAGCTAGCTGCCCACAGACTGACGCTGTAAGCCAAATGAAGCTTTCTCTCCTTAACTACAGTGTCCAGTATTTTGTCTCAGCAACAGGCAAGTTGATTAATATAATATGTTATATGCAAATAGTGTTCCATTTTATTTAAGAGACTCAAACATCTTTGGCTTTTAGTGTTAGAAGGTGGATCTTAGCGGTGGGGGAGGTGGTTCTGTGGAATAAATGCTTCCCTGGCAAGCACAAGGCCCTGAGTTCAATACCCTAATTCTGGAAAAAAAAAAAAAAAAAAAAGAAGGTGGGTCTTGGAATCAATCCCTCGTTGATACTGAGGTACTAAGGAACAATTGCAGCAGAATTCTCTATACCTTGCTCAGCACTCAGTACTAAAGAATTTCTTTGTCTTTGTGCCTACCAATTTTTGATCTGATGTGAATTTGCATATTATTAGACCTGGCCTGCATATTCATTTTGTAACTCAGCAGGAACCTCTAAGCCATTAAATCAGAGTTAGATTTTTCTCTTTTCCTATCCAAAAATGTTTTGAAGAAAGAATTTAGATTGGAAAGCAGCAGTAGTGTTTAAATTTGTATTAACAATCTGGCTTATTTTTCAGGGTTACTTACACATAGAGGATTTTGTGTTCTTATAAAAATGTGAAATTTACCTGTTATCCAAAGGTTTTAATGCTCCATTGAACAGTTCCATTTTTTTTTAACTTGGAAATTATTTTTTTCTAAGTAGAAACTGTTAAGAGATTCACCATTTTGAAAACATTTCATCTTTTAAATGTATTCACAGAAATTACAGAGTACAATGTGTGCAGAGTGCAGTGTGTACAGCTCAAGTCCTTTTGTAAACATTATGATCTGCAATTTGGAAGGTTTTCTTTTATTGTTTTCTCAGCATGGAGGGCTTTTCATAAAGTACTGGCACATTGAAAGTATTGGAGGTGTGACTTGTTTTCTTAATTTTCTCCCTGAAGAGATACTGAGTCTTGTCATCTTACATTTATATAAGCTCTCAGTGGTCTCTTGAAACCAATAAAAATAAGAAATTCACAGAGGTTGAGAGACATCATAGCTATAATTTCTACAAACCTATAGAGAGGGGTCTAATTAATTCCAAAGAATCTTTGATATCAAGTCTAATTGTCATTTATGAAATATCCAGACCAACTTTCCCAAAAGAAGTAAGCTGAAATATCTATTGGGGTTCCAGACTCTCCTTGGATCCCCACTACTAATCCCTCAGTTCAAACCAACTCAATCCTAACACAGCTGGGCTTATATGGGGGAAGGGAGGCTCTCTCACTTAAACAACAGAAGAAATCATTACATTATCAGATTAGCTGATAATGTTTAATCAAACAGTAGCACTTTTCCCTAGGCAAAGAAGAGCCCTCATCACAAGCTTCCCTGAACTGACATATACGTATTTATCCTCCAGGGGGCGTGAAGAACACACATCATTGGTCTAGATTTTTGCCTCTTGGAGCCTCAAGAAAATTCACTTAATTGGGCCATAATTGGAGCAGAAAGAAAAAAAAAAAAAAAACACAACTCCAAAAATTAATTAAATAACCAAATTTAATTTTTAAAACTCCAGCTTCAAATCAGATAAAATTCTAACCCAGAAACCAGAAGCATTCATTTCAAGAAAAAAAAGTACAAAGCTCTTCCAACCTGCTCTGGCTGCTGTAGGTTCACAGATGAGACACACCTGTATGGGGTGGACTCAGATGCAAGAACACCTGGCAAAAGCCTCAAGACAAGCAGGAGCCAGCAACTGCAGGTTTCACTTCCCAGTTCCATGCAGATGAGCTTAGCCAGCTGCACCTTTTTTTTTTTTTTTGTCTTTTTTGACACAGGGTCTCACTATGCAGTTCAGGCTGGCCTTAAGCTCACTTTGTAGCTCAGGCTGGTCTCGAACTCACAACAATCCTCCTGCCTCAGCCTCCCGGTGCTGAGATTACAGGCATGCGCCACCACGCCCGGCTAGCCAGCTGCACCTTGATGCCTTTGTTTTGAGCTGTTGAGGAACTTCTCAGAGATGGGCAGGTGCACTGCTGAGACCTAAGTGGACTGTCATTGCTGGGTTCCTTTAAAACAACAAAAAAACAAAACAAAACAAAAAAAAAAAAAAAACAGAGCCTGACGCAAGGAGGTAGGGACTTATTTGGGCGATGATTTCAGGGTGCAAGAATAAGGAACCTGCCAGGCATGGTGGCACATGCCTATTATTTCAGCACTCAAGAAGTTGCCATGACTTCAAAGCCAGACTGGGCTACATGGTGAGTTGAAGGCCAGCCTGAACTGCATATCAAGACCCTGTCTCAAAAACCAACCAACCAACAACAATAAAAAAGAGTGAGCCTAAGGATATAGCTTAGTGGCATAAGTACCGGGCTAGCAAGCTCAAGGTCCTGAGTTCAATCCTCAGCACCAGAAAAAAAAAAAAAAAAAAAAAGGCTATAAAAAAGAGTGAGGCATCTTTAGGGTGACCAAATGCCATTGTTTGCTGGGAACTGAGGGTTTCCTGTGATCTGAGACCTTCTGTGCCTTACCTGGAGAAGTCTATGCTAACCTGGTCACTTCAGGAATTGTGTTACAGCACCCAGGGAGCTCAGTATGAGATCATCAAGCTCAGCTTCTGAGCAGCTTGTTAATCTCAGTAAGATAAAACTCTCACTCCTTACCTAAATAAGAAATCCAGCAAGATAGCTTTATTTTACCTTATGTATGTGGAGAAAGATGCCATACCTGTGATCCCTTCCTGACTAAGTGAGAAAACCCACAGGCATTTGTACCTCTCCTCAGAAATGAGCTGTCAATTTAAATATCATCACCACCCTACACCATCATTGAAGCAACCAATCAAGATTACAGACTGTTTAGCAATGAAAAAGTCTTAATATCACAAGACATAATAACAATCTGGTTATGTATTGCAAAACTTTTTGGAAATCATACTTGCAAGGATGACTTACATAGTCTTTTTTTTAATTCCCATACTCTTTTAAATATTTTACTGTGGAAATTTTTAGATATAAAAATAAAAAGAACAGTATAATGACACTCCTTTTTAAAATTTTGGTTATAAAAATTTTAGTTATGGAAATTTTCAGAAATAAACTAGACAAAAGCATAATGAATCCTCCTTGTACAATCAACAACCATCAACTTTCAACTTTACGTTTTCTGCCTCCCTCAGTAGAAAAGGCACGTGGCAACAAGCAGAAAGTCTGTTCGGATAATCTTAAACAAAACTGTAATGTCTAGAGAAGTGCAGTCCCGGGAAAGGATAGATTGAACAATGTCGTCCAAAATTCAGTACCTTCTATTGTTTTTGCTCTTCCATTTTTAGAGTATGTTTGCAAGATGGCTAATAAGCCTCCAGAAATCACATCCTTCATCCAGGATGGAAAAGCCAAAGGCCAAAAAAAGGCCAAATGATATGCCAACGGAGGCAGGTCTCTTTTGAAAACCTTTCCCTAGAGTTACAGATCACAACATTTACTTCTATCTCATTGGCTAGGACAGAGCCACCTGATCTCTATTTGCTGCAGATGAAGCTGCCCTGAATTAAATCAGCATCCTTTTAGAAAGAAGGTGCATCTATCCCTTTGTCCTGCTTTTCTCTCAAATACCCTCCCACTCCTTGACCACTCAGATTATTCCTTTATTTAACATTTACTTCCTGCTGGTCCCAAGCCCAGGTCTCAGGTCTTTAAAAGAAAATAAGTAGTTTTTGCTCTGGAAGAGATGTTAGTCTAGCCTACAGCCAGGAAACCAATACATAATAATCAGGCTTGATAAATCCACAGTCACACAAACACATTATTTAAAAATGTAGACATAACCCCTTGAAGACATAAAAGCAGAGCTGTTCAAAGAGGTTGGTTGCCCCTGGAGACCAAACTGGGGGCAGGGAGATACAGAACTGGGAACTGAAGGTACCATTATATGTCATACTCCTCTGTACAGCCTTGGCATTTCATTTTTACCATGTGCCTACATAATTTTAATAAAATAATTTCTGAAAAATAATATCGCAGTAAACATCTTTGTGCATAATGAATTGTTACCATTTTGGGCTATGTTTTTATGATGTATTCCAAGAATTTCTATACTTTCTGTTAAAGACTGGTGACATAAATCAAAGGGCTTAAATGGAATGACACATGTAAACCACTAAATACATTGCAGATGTTCAATACATATTAGTGAGAAACAAATCACTTAGCATTTGGACCAGATTCCAGCCCTTTCCCAAACGCTGCCACAAAGAAGTACAGCTCTCCACAGTGTTCCTCTGAGTCTTTTGTGAAAACAAACAGAATTGTACTTAGCAGCTTATGCCAACATCAATACATGTTTTTGGCAGTATATAATTGGGACAGATTCCTAGATGTGCGTAAGTGCATAAGTAATCTTGCTAGGCCTGCCACGCTCCCCTCCTACAGGGATGACGCCGTCTTCCATTTCCCCAGCAACGTGTCGTCATGGGTACCCTCACAGCCTCACAGAGAGAGTACTGTCCATCCACAGCACGTCCACTTGTCTGACTGCAGAGAAGCATGCTTTCAGCATAGTTTCTCACCTCTCTCATGAATGCTTATGATTTCTTTCAACCACTGCCCATTCTGGACTTTCTTCCTGCTTAGCCAATACTTCATCTGGTCTAGCTGCTCCCTCTGTCACCCTAAAGGGCTGAATCTCTTGGTTGTCTCATTTATGTCTGGTGACAGATGCCCTGCCTGCTCACTCACATCAGTACCAAGCAAAGAAGCACAAGGATAATCTCAGGGGATCCCCTGAACTGTGTACCTACTTTTTTGCTCTCATTACATGTCAGCAGCTTCCTTTTGTAATCTTTTTTTTTCCTCCGGAACTGGGGATTGAACTCAGCCCTTGCACTTGTCAGGGAAGCACTTATTCCACTGAGCCATATCCCCGGCCCCCAGCAGCTTCCTTTTGAAAATCAAGGTGGTTAGACTCTGTCAGCAGAGCAAATTCTTGTTTGCCGCTGAACCACTGGAGCCAAAGCATCCAGGAAGCAGCTGTATCCTCAGGCTGGGTGGAACCCTCCTGTGTCCCTTGGTGGAAAAGAGCTCCTCTCTCCCTGGGGATCAAGCCTTCTTAGTCATCTGTGCTTCAAAGTTGCAAGAACACAGGACAGACCTTCTGCAGGTGGGTCACTGGACACAATGGTAAGGGGAGCCACACCTCCTCTGACCTTTTGGCTGTTAGACCCCTGTGTCCACAGATGGAGGCAGAGTCCCCAGAAGAGCTCTTGGCCTGTACATCCTCAAGGATAGAGGGGCAGCACCTTGACCTGCTGCAAGGTACCATCGCCAAACTAGTGCCCACCCTACACCTTTCACATCAGGTAATCCCAGGTGACATTCTGTAACAGAACCAGTAGATCTTGTGAGAATGAGCCTGTTGTCACAGCTTCACCAAAAAATGGAGGCCTTTGCCTGAGGCCACTTGTGGCCAAATTCTGGCTCAGAAAGCCAGAAGCACTATCAGCTCTATGTGGGGACCAGCAGAGTCACCAAATGCAAGGAAAGCAAACCATATCGAGAGATAGATCAAGCTCCTATGAGCGTTAGCTCTTCTTTCCAGATTAGAGTGGTCTAGTAGGGCCAACCGGTGTGCTTTTCATTAGGGATGGAGCCATCCTGGCGCTCTACCATGGACACATCAGGTAATCATGGCAGGGGTCTCGCCAAGTGGGAGCTGCTCTGTCAGTCCCATCCCTGCCACTGGGACACCTCCACCTGTAGGTTCATTGCTCAAGACCTGGAACGGCAAAGGACAGAGCTGGCTGACACTCTCAGAAAGGTCATCCTGTCCAGCAGGCCATGCAGTGCTTCCTCTGAGGTGGGTGTTTCCTCGTAAGCAGCGATGTGAAGCACAGACATCTCCACACTCGGCGTCTATTGTTTACAACCACATGTGCTGCTGTTGGCCAGGAAGAGGATTTTGCTTCTGTACTGCCTGGCCCTGAGTGAGGCAGTAGCTTATTTTCAGCTCACAACAGCATACAAATGAGCCCACCCATGTGTGAACTAGACCCGAGTGCATTCTTCCTCCATCATCTGTTCATAGGGAAGTCCTGTGAGGACACAGAATGAGCTCTGGGAGGGACAACAGTGGCACGGATTATGTGACAGGGCTCTGAGCCACTAATTTGTGTGACTTAATTATGCTGCAGTCCTAGCTGTAGCATTTCCATCTTGTGATGAACTGCTACTGTGCCTTTCTGACCTCATGAAATGATGGCTCTACTAATACCCAGCTCGCGATAGACAGCTTCTACCTCATAATTACTTGGCACCCATCTCATGGTCAGTTTCTTCAAAGGCCTATTAGTATGTCGAGAGATGCTCTTGAAGCCCATAGTTCTGTGATGTAGCAGGCATGGTCTGTGTCGTGCATCTCTTTGTGGGTCTATCAGAGATTCCACTCTGCATCCTGATCTCCATGGATACATCTCACACTGGAGCTTGCCCTGTGATCTGGTCCTGTTATACAGTCCTCTCTTCCTCTGGATTTCATTTGGAATTGTTAGACTTCTAGCTACTCGGTGAGTGCACTGGGATGGTACTGGCATAGACTTCCTCCAAAATCCAAATAGCCCATCTGATATGTGTGGCTTGCTTAGTGATAGCATGCAACAGTCTGTTCTGAACCTTGGAATGGATGTTCCAGCATATTTCAGATCTCGATCCCCTAAATCCTTTACCTATGTGGCAAGCTCCTGAATGTCTGTAGTGTTTATCTTTCATCCTCAGACACACATGTGTCTTATTAGAACATTCAAATTAATTCCATTTTCCTGTTTTTCAAACCCAATTGCCATGATGTCATCAATACATTAAACCAGAGTGATCTTCTACAGAAAGTCAAGGTGGGAGACTATTGTGTGTGACCAAGAACAGCTGAATTACTATGGTGTCAGGCACAACCATAAATGTTGCTATTCTTATTTACATGTGAGTGGTTTTTGGTTCTCTTTATCAACCAGGATTAAAAAGAACACACTGACAGCTGAAGCCAAGTGCCAGAGGCTGTGCTGATCTATTCCAATGGAGAGATTTCATCCCTCATAAGAGCTGCACTTGAGGCTGCCCGTTGTGTCTTGTGGTTGATTCATCCAGCTTGATCTGAATGGCTTTTATGGACATGAACTCAGGTGAATTAAATGGGGGACATAAGGGGGACTGCCGCCAATATAACCTTTGTGTCTTTAAGGGTGTCTTTGGATCCTGAGCCTCAAAATTTTCCAACATAAAGATTCAGAAAGTCAATTAATGGTTTCAGTTGTAAGCTACTGTTTTGAGCCTGGTTTCTCATGTAGCAAAAGTAGCACTGGATATGCAGGCTGGGAACAGAGAAACCTGAGCAGGAAATGGAGATTTAGGAGTCAGGGGTGGTCCCCGAGTCAAGGGAGTAGATAAGACTTCCACAGAAAACCATATAGAGCGATAGCATCTTGAAGCCCCAAAAGTCACCCTTACTCAACTGTATTCCATGATTTGTATCTCAGAAAGTGGTACCACCATCTATCCCACACCCTAGCTGGAGAACTAAGACTTCCCCAACACACATCATGCCTTTGCTGGTCTCACCCAGTGCTCTTTTGGATACCCTATATGCCAGTGGAAGGAAATTTCCTGATACTGCCACAATGTGCCATGCTGTCTTCCCATCCCCCACGCCATTGCCTCTGCACTTTGTTCTATCTTGAGTACCCTTCCCAGCTCCTGCGAGGGGTCCACCATACATTTAACTGGCGCTTCAGTCTTCCATATCACACCTTCTGGGTAGCCTGCCCTGACCACCCCGGCCAGGAGAAGTTAGCTTCTACTCACTGCACACCCTTCTAGCACGGCTCACCGTAAGTGCTCAGCACTGAGACGACTGCCCTTCCTCACTGCCCTTCGCTCCTCCCCACCAGACCGCGTGGCCTTGAAGAAAATGAGCTGTGTGTCTGTAGCCAACTGAGTTTGTGTAGTCAAGAACTTAGCGAGTCTCCTAGGAAACAAATAAATCTAACCTGCTCTTACTTGACACAGAGAGATTTCCGAATGGCCAATGTTAATGACAATTTTGATTATTTTTTTTTTCTACCTTCCTTGTATAGACTGCATAGCAGTCACTGATTCATACAATGCCCAGTCTCTCATCCTTACACCCCTTTCCCTTGGTCCCCTTAACTATAGAGGCTGGAAAATTTAAATGGCTGGTGCCCCAGGCTTTTGTGTGTTTTGATGTGGCTACATGCCAAAGCATGGCAAATAAGATGAGACAGGGTTCTGCTAGAGGCTTCTAAGAAAGCTTTTGCTTTTGGGATCCAAAGCACACTTAGCCTTCCGTTTTCTCTCACCTTCCTGCCTGGAAGTCAGAGGCGAAGCCTAGAGCTTCTTCAGCCATCTTGTATCATAAGCTACAAGCCAGTACTCAGAGCATGGCAGAGCAGAAAACCATGGCCAGGCTAAGGCTTGGATGGTGTCTGAGAGGCACCTCCTGGCCTTGGCTGTCGGCCTGCAAACCTCTGCTGGCTCGAGGTACCTAAGTGTTCAGGTTGTTTAAGTTGCTGCTTGCCAGCTGATTCAGTGTGGGGCAGAAAACATTCTTAATTGAGACCAAACACACAGGACAGCAGGGGCTAATGGCTGGAAGACTGTTCCAGCTGTAGGTCACATGGAAGCGGTGCAAAGGTAAACCTGCCAATCTGGGGGTTGGCTGGTTCGTTTGCACTCAGCTCCTGGCGCTGACTTGGAAGCACAGGAGCAGCGTCTGTTCGGGTGCTCAGAGCCAGGTGGAGGCGGTCTGATGAAATAACACAGTGAGCAGCAGGTAGTGAAGTGCTGGTTTGGAATAGCTCAGAGGATCTCCATGAAGCCCCAGTGCTTCCCAAAGGAAAGATTTCCTGAAGCATGGAGGACTTGAACAGGCTTCAGAAGATGAGTAGGATTGGTTGGTTTATCATGGGAGAGGTAAGGGGCTAAAGGAGATGAGCTTCTTGGCCAGCCCCTAGCATGCTCCAGGGGCTCACTGGGTATTAATGTCTTCTTTTTTTTTTTTGCTTGTTTTGGGGTTTTTTTTTTTGGGGGGGGGGCAGTTACCAAGAATCAAACTCAGGACCTTGCATTTGCAAGGCAGGTGCTGGGCTATTGAGCTATTCCCTGGCCTTTGATACCTTTCTGATCCTGTACAGAGGCTGCATTGGTTCTAGGGCCTTCAGACTGGACTATTCCCCAGCCCTTTTTATTTTTATTTTTTTATTTTTGATTTGAGACCAGGTCCTGTTAAAATTGCTAAAGCTGAGCTCAAACTTGCAATCTTTCTGCCTCAGCCTTCCAGAGCTCTAGGATTACAGACCTGCACGCACACTCCTGGCTTCAACAAATATTTATCCGGCCCATACTGTCGATACAGAGCTGCTTTAGGTGCTAAGGTCATGCCTGTGGACAGAAACATATCATGACCTGACCTCAGTGAGCTCATTTTTTTTTAGGGAGAGAAACAGATGGCAAATGGAAAAATAGCTCTGACAGCTGGAGGGGGCAGGAGGAGCAAACTTAGGTCTCCGCAGCTTCCTTCACTTCTTTTGGGGCTCTGGCTTCCCAAAGCTGTTTATACATCTGGCTCCTGTTGCCCAGGCAACTCATTAGAAAACCTTGCTCCTAGATCCCTAGGCTAGTGCCCTAGCCTGTAGAGGATACTGGCCACAGATGCCATGTCAGTTGACTATTACATGAGCTACCCACTGTACTGCACCCTCACCCCCACCTGCCACCTGCAGACCTCTGCCATGGCCACCGCTTGCCCCAGGAGAGTCACTTGGTATTGTGGCCATGGTTCCCTTCCTCACCATTCCTTCTCTGAGGGCCTAGTCATACTCAGTACTGGCCTCATTCTTCCCCATGCACAGTACCACCTCCCATGCTCCGCCCATGGCCTTCAGAAGGACTCTGAAAGGGCTCTTTCCCTCAACTCTCAAGACCGCTCACCCAGAGCTGAACTGGTCGCCTTGTCCCAACCTGAGGCACCTATCAGGTGGGATGGACGTCATCAGTACCACACAGGACAACAAACAAAATGAGACAGTGGTCTCCATTAGTGACTCCTCTCCCGACAGCCTCTCTGACTATTGTATCAGTTTCCAAACTTGGTTTCCTGGAACATCTGGAAGGAGTTAAACAGAGGGCTTCGGGAAAGCAAAACCAACCCAAAGATCCCAAAGTAAAATGATTCAAACAAACTCTTAGTTATCTCAAATAAACAGATCCCCGTCCTCCAGGACCTCTCACAATACACAGGTTTTGGTAAAGGAGAGCGTGTCATGTCTTCAGAACCCACTGATCATGGATTCCTTTATGCAAAGAGCATCTCAGGGAAGTAACACAGTTTTGAGAAACAGTAGAGGGCCAGGGAGATAGCTCAATAGAATAAGCATTTGCCTGGCAAGTGCAGGGTCCTGAGTTCAATCCCTGGTACCACAGAGAGAGAGAGAGAGAGAGAGAGAGAGAGAGAGAGAGAGAGAGAGAGAGAGAGAGAGAGAGAGAAACAGTAGACTAATGGAATTGTCCCAGAGTTTATACTTAGCTCGGTCCTGCCGTATAGCGTTAAGATATGAGCATAGGATAGAAATGGGCTCATACCCACTTTTGTCACTTTATAGCTGGGTGTCATTTTTCATCAGGGCGCTTTTGGCTACAAAGAACAAATATCAGTGAGTATTATGGTTGATTATAATCATCACATGAACCCCTCCATCTTGTATTTCCAGTACTGAATTCTCCTCCAGGTCTGCCCATTCCTCTATCCACTGTCTTCAGCATGATGCCTATTTCCTCCCATGGCTACCAGATGGCTGTAGCAACCTCAACACAATGCACAGACTCAAAGGGAGCGCTTCCTCCAACTTATGCCTGTACCATTTATTCTTAGCAAGAAAAAAGTTTCACAGCTTCTCCTCACACACACATACCTGTAGAAGTCATCTCAGGTTCCAGTGGCTCAAAAGGTAACCGATCATCGCAGTTTTCCCCAGGACTGAGGGGTTTTCTGGGATACAGTACTACCAGTGCTACGCCAGGGCACTCCTGAGACAGCTTGGACCCTGTAACTGGGAAGGTGTGGACCATGTGGCTGTTTCAATCAACCATTCCACAAGGGAATGGTGTTACTAGGTTTAGATTGGGCTAATCATGATTTATGTCCTGAGGCTAGAAAAGGGCTTCAGTCTCCTGAATATAGAATAATGACACCCAAACAAAACCTACTTTTTTTTTTTTTTTTTTTTTTTTTTTTTTTTACAGCAATGGAAGAAGGGAATGACTATTGAGTATGCAATCATCAGAGCTGTCTTATCTGTAAAGATGAAGCCATTCTTTCCTCATGCTGTTGAGGCAATGATTAGAAAAAATGACATGGAGTGAATGATACCATCTTTCATTAGATGGTTACTAGGTACAAAGATCCATGCCAAAGATATTTATTTGCATTAAAAGCATTACACTTGTTCAGGCCAGGGAGATGGCTGAGTGGAATAAGTGCTTCCCGGGCAAGCACAAGGGCCTGAGTTCGATCCCTGGTTCCGCCAAAAAAAAAAAAAAAAGGCATTACACATTTTGTGTCATATGTCTATATAACAGTCTGGAGAATACAGATGTACACTCCATGTCAGAAGTATTTCTGAAACATACAGAGTCTAGTGGGGTCAGGGATATAGCTTCATGGCACAGCCTCTGCCTGGCAAATACGAGGTCCTGAGTTTGATTCCTGGTACCAAAAAAAAAAGAGAGCTAAGTGATTTACCAAAGGTCATATAGCTAGTAAACCATAGAGCCAGGTCTCAAAACCAAGTCTGTCTGATCTCTCCCCCCTCTCTCTTTCTTCTCTCTCTTTCGCACTTACTCTTCCTCTCTCTCATTCATGGCAATATCTTATCATTCTGAATTCATTTTACTCCTCAAAATCATATGTAAAAAACATCAAGAGATACTGACAAGTTATTATGTTCATATCTTTGCACATTATCTATTGTAAAACTCCCAAGATCAGTGATTCTTTTTTTTTTTCTTTTGGAACCAGGGATTGAACTCAGTTCAAACTTCCCGTTGCACTTGCCAGGGAAGCGCTTACTCTACTGAGCCATCTCCCTGGCCCGATCAGTGATTCTTTAACCATAGTACAGCAGTGAACATGGGCTTCATGTTCCGCACCAAAGCACATTTTCCTATGAAAAATTTTCCCAGGGCCAGGGAGCTGAACTCAAGCACAAGGGCCAGAGTTCAATCCCTGGTTTTGCCAAAAAAAAAAAAAAAGCTTTGGCACCTAAATGCTCGAAGCTTCTCTGAAGACAAAGCAAGTCTGCATAGCTGGGCCAAATTTTGGTTGCCAGTTTTGCTGCCATTAATGCTAAGAATGCTTTTCTCCCCAAAATAGTGGCCATGAGTGATCCTGTATCTGCCATTATGGAAAGTTTGCCTTCTCTGATGAGGTCAGTCTCTCCTGCAGTATCTCCTATCTTGCAAAGATAATCTCCAGGCGTACAGATTTAGAGTCCAACGCTACCAACAGACCAGCTTTACAGTCAGCAAAAATGAACGCCTTTGTTAATGTATTTAGATGAACATTGATGACAATTTCTGCTTATAGTATCTGACAAGGCTTCTTTCTTGTCAGTTGGCTTTTTTGTTGGTTTGTAGATAGCTGAGCCATTTAATAACTCTCTTTTCCATCTTGGCTTATATATCAAAAATTTTTTATTTTTATTTATTTATTTATTTATTTTTTTTTTTTTTGTCTTTTTGAGACAGGGTCTCACTATGCAGTTCAGGCTGGCCTCAAGCTCACTTTGTAGCTCAGACTGGTCTCGAACTCACAACAATCCTCCTGCCTCAGCCTCCCAAGTGCTGGGATTACAGGCCTGCGCCACCACGCCCGGCTTCAAAAATTTATATATTGTTTGATAGAATCGTGTTTGCTTGAATTTCTGTTCTGTCTGCATTCATATTGGAAAGCATAGAACCAATGTTACAAATAATAGTAGAAGAAAAATTAATGTTCCTATAAAAAAAAATCAATCACCACAAAGACATACTTAGAATCCCTCATAGGAAGCAGTAGTTTGCCAATGGTTGTCAGCATTAGTGTAGATCAGTAAAAGCTATTTTCTAACCCAGTGGCCAAATTCAGAATTATTAACACCCAGATACACCCTTTCAAAGCTGTTTCAGTATACAATAATAGCTTTAGAAATAGATTAGTGCCCACATTAATCTTAAGGATTATGATGATAACATCATAATAAGATTAGAAATCTTGTAGATATTTGAGTATTTAGTCCTTGTTTCTATTCTCTGGAAGAACTCAAACATACAAGAAAGCCTTAAGATTCTGTTTGATCTCATTTCTGGATGGTTATATCCAAGGTTATAAGTATCACGGATAAAACATATTTAAACTTCAAGTTTAAGTTAGGTTTCTCTGTGAGTTTAAGTGCTCCTTATTTTATTTTTGGTAACCTGTGCTATTTGTACAGATGGCATCTTTTTTTTTTTTTTTTTTTTTTTTTTTTTTTTTTTTTTTTTTTTTTTTTTTTTTTTTTTTTTTTTTTTTTTTTTTTTTTTTTTTTTTTTTTTTTGTCTTTTTGAGACAGGGTCTCACTATGCAGTTCAGACTGGCCTTAACCTCACTTTGTAGCTCAGGCCGGTCTCGAACTCACAATACTCCTCCTGCCTCAGCCTTCTGAGGGCTGGGATTACAGGCCAGCACCACCACACCCCACAGACATACTGAGAAAATACATTGCATCTGGAAAGCATTGAAAAATGAGCCAGTATTCTAGGTAATTAGGATGAAGTTCATCAAAATATGCTCTTGCAATAATCATAACCTTTGGCACAACCACAGGTAAGGTGATGCTTAACCAAGCTCGGTGCCTGGTTTTGTCTACCTCTGTATCCTTTCCAGGGCCTGGCCAGGAATAGCATGGTGTATGTTTTCAATAAAGGTATATTGAACTAACTAGTTCATAAATCAATTAACTAAGTAATGATTCACAGATTACCATGAGCTTCCATAAGACAAGATCCACCCCTCCCCCAGCAGCTAGTACAGTCCTTGGCCTGGAGAAGTATGATGGCCCCTCTGTGAGTGACACATGGCTATGCAGCTGACAGAGTTGAGAGTGCTTGTCAGACACCATCTGTAAGAGAACATGGCAAGAAGCAGGGCAGGAAGAGTTGGAGAAGAATGGGGCCCAAAGAAACTCCAGGTTTGGTCTGATGGGGAAAGGAGGGTCTGGAACATAATTATCAGTTGCACCCCCATGCTCAGAGGGGGCTGGGCTTCCATGTGTATGTCCCAGGTGGTCTTCAGTGATTTTGCCATCTGGAGCCAAGGTGCCATAGTCATGTCTCCTCCTCTGATGCACTGATGTACTATGACCTGAAAAACCTTGTCCCCCAACCTTCCTCACTGTCAGTTCTCTCTCTCTCTCTCTCTCTCTCTCTCTTTCTCTCTCTCTCTCTCTCTCTCTCTCTCTCTCTCATTTCTGTCAGTTTTCTAGAGTTGCTGTAACTAAGTACCACAAACTGGGTAGCTTCACATAATGAAAATGTATTCTCATAGTCCTAGAGACTAAAAGTGAAATTGTCTTGGTGGCACAGCCATGGTCTCCCTGAAGGCTCTAAAGGAAGATCTACCTGCATTTTTTCCATCTTGTGATGGTGTCTTCCAGCAATCCTTGCCTTTTTTTTTTTTTTTTGGCTTGTGTCTTAGTCTGCTCTTTGGTGCTGTAAAAGAATATTTGAGAGTAGGTCATTTTAATGAATAGAACTTTCTTTGTCTCACACTTCTGGAAGCCAGGAAGGCCAAGGTCAAGAGGCTGGCGTCTAGCAAGGGTCTTCATGCTCTGATGGAAGGAAGGAGGGCAAGAGAGAGTGAGGGCAAGAGGAGGTGAAACTCACTTTTATAACCAACGTGCTTGCAATAATGAACTTGCTCCCACAGTCACGATATTAGTCTCTCTTATGACCTAATCACCTCTTAAAGGTCCCCCCCCAACACTGCTGCCCCGGGGACACAGTTTCCGCAGAAGAACTCTGGAAGGCCACATTCAGACCATAGCAATTCGGGCAGCATCTCTCCGATCTCGGTCTCTCTTCACATGGCCTTTTCTTGTGTGTCTCTGTGTTCTTCTTCTTACAAGGGTACCAGTTAGTGGATTTAGGCCCCACCTTGATCCAATATGACCTTGTTTTGATGCAATCAGATCTACAAAGACTGTATTTCTAAATAAGATCATACTCAGAGAAACTGGAGGTTATGACCTAAGCATTGTTGTTTTAGTGACACAGTTCAATTTACATACCTACCAATCTAGAATGCTACATGAGACTCTTCTGTTTTATTATTATTATTATTATTATTATTATTACGTATTTAGGACAGGGTCTACAGGGTCTCACTACACAGATTGGACTTGTAGTGATCAATCTTATTTTCAGCCTCCCAAGTGCTGGGATTACAGGCATGCGCCACCATGCACAGTCTCAGTGCGCCTCAGGGGTGGGGCTGGCACAACACGATGGGGATGAAACCCATAGGCCCTGTGCCTGAGACTCCTGTTGTTTTTTTGGTTTTTGTCTTTTTGAGACAGGGTCTCACTATGCAGTTCAGCCTGGCCTTAAGCTCACTTTGTAGCTCAGGCTGGTCTTGAACTCACAACAATCCTCCTGCCTCAGCCTCCCGAGTGCTGGGATTACAGGCATGCGCCACCACGCCCGGCTGAGACTCCTGTTTTAAACTAAAGAGTCTTCTGTGCTTTCTGAGGCAAAGTCCCCGTAGCCTCCCTTTTAACCCCTCAGCCTTTGCCCAAAGATGAAATTGTCCTCTCTTGTTCCCAGAAATGGCCCTTTATAAATCCTTGCATTTCAGACAGCCTCATCTTTGACAGTGGCACAGTTCCTTGTGATTTTTCTTACCCAGTCCTCACAACAGCTTCCAGAAGCTCTATTATTATTTCAAGTTTTATTATATGAAGAAATTAAGATGCAAATTGAGAAAAGCAATGCCAGAACAAGGGCCTGGAAGCTGAGACCATGCCATTAACCACTGCATTCTACTGCGCAAAGGTCCCCTGATGGGCTCTGCCAGCCAGCAAGAGGGTCCATATGTATCCCCACCTACAGAGTGTCACAGAAAAACTACAAGAAAAAGGGAAAAAAATGTGTTTTGGTCACTAGAAGGACTCGACGATAAGGAATCACAGGTCACATGAAAATGTATTCAGAAGCAGTTTTTAAAAGAGAAATTTTCCATTAGTGATATTTGAAAATTAATTTGATGGAAATATACCATGAACTTCATTCTTTTTCTCTGTCCTATTTCTATATGCTCCAGTTAATGGTAGAAAGCATTTTGCATCCTGGAGGCTGCTGCTGCTCTGGAAGCTGGTTTGGTTTGATTGATGTTTGGGGCTGGTCATGCAAGCATGATTCCACTGTGAACACGATTTCCTTTGATGGGAGGCCTGCCTGCTCGTCATGCGCGCATGGTTTTACTGAGCTGACCATTAGCTTCTATTGAACGGAGTGACTCTTGCATGGCTGTGATCACCGCTGAGATGCTCCTGAAGATATGCACACCAACCCCAGACTCCTCTGTAGATAAAAATCTCACAGATTGGATTTTTAATAATAGTGACTAATGTTTCATTTAAGCTTTCAGTAACTTTTTTCTGGGTGCACAGTCTTATGTTCTGCATAGTGATAAGTATACAAAAATAAATGAGACTTAGTCTCTCCCCACCTTAAGAACCTCAGGTTTTATTGGTGGAGGCATGAATTGCAACCAATAGGATCAGTGCTGTGAAAGAACTGTATCAGACAGGATTCTTAGCTGTGCACACTGTAAGATTCAAAACAGTAGCAAATGAGAAGCAGACTTGGTGCTGCATAGCTGCAGACAACAGAGGAGGAAAAGTGCACCCAGCCCAATGCATAATGCCCAACCACAGGCCCAGGGAGACAGCTCAGTAGAATAATCACTTGCCTGGCAAATGCAGGATCCTGAGTTCAATCCCCAGTACCCCCCCAAAAAAAATATCCAACCACACCAAGGAATGTTCTAATGGAAATACTACTACTACCTCCCACCTATGACTCGGATCTATGTGAGGCACTGGGTATTAGAAACTCCTCCATGGGTGTACTAGAGGAACAGACTAATGTAATACACACACACACACACACACACACACACACACACACACATATATGGGGTATGAGGGGTTTATTAGATGAGCTTATAGAATCAAAAGGTGGAGAGTTCACCATGACTATTTGCAAGCTAGAAAGCCCTGAAGATCAGGTAGCTGCTGTTCCATCCATGAACTTGGAAGCTGCAGAACAAGAGGGATCAAACATGCAGCAGCAGTCTAAGGTTGAGGTCCTGATGAAAACTTTCTGACATGAATTTATGTTGGAAGGCTGAGGAAACCAGAGCTTGATATCCAAAGACAATGCCTGCTGCACAAGGTGTACTTGTTCAAGCAGAATGGAGGAAACACATTGCAACTTCCTCCTTTCTATTCTGTTTTAGGTAGGCTGCAAACCTATTGGATGGTGCCACATCCAATGGTGGTGAGTCTTCCCCGTGAGTTTGCTGGCCTACATGCCAATCATCTCTGAGCACACTCTGCAGACACACCCATAAGTGTGCTTCGCTGATCTGTTAGGCATTTCTTAGTGTGGTTGAGTTAACATATTATGATTAATGGTGACACTGGGTATTCCTGGGAAACCTAGACATCTTCATCACAACTGCTTTCTAGATGATTCTATCTGCCAGCATGTAATCACCAGTACTGTATGGTTTGTGTCTGGTTGTCCCCCCAAAGCCTTATGCAGTCTTGTGGCAGACTTCTAGAGTTTGTGATTAACTCATGATCCACTAGGATTATGGGTGTGAGTGCTGCTGGGATTATGGGTGTGAGTACTGCACCCAGCCTGGGGAAGACAGCCTGAAGCAACTTAAGGGAGGCAGGCTTGCTCTCTGAAGCCATTGTTTTTATTATCTTTTATTTATCTTTTTTTTTTTTTTTTTTTTTTTCAGAACTAGGGATTGAACTTGGGCCCCTGCACTTGCCAGGGAAGCACTTATTCCACTTATTCCATCTCCCTGACCCCTCTGAAGCCATTGCTGTTGCTATTTGTCCATTTTGCCCTTGGTCTTTGCCACCACCACGAAAGGTTGTTCTGTGCCACGTGCTGCTCTGCCTTGGAGCCAGTTGGGTATGGACTGAAACCTCCAATAACTGTGCTCTGAATAAACCTTTCCTTCCTTTGTTTTGGGTGTCAGGTATTTGTCCTAGCAATGAGAGGAAAGTAACTGAGACAAATACCCATAATACACTTCTAGTCTTATATCCTACCAAGAGAAACTTCTTAGGTCATACATGAAATCCAAGATGTAGTAGACTTTGAGAAGTGTTATTTTAGTTTTCCAATCCTGAATGGAGCATGAGGTTGGCAATTTGAATGATGAAAACCTGCAATCCCTGGAGCCATGGGCCAGATAAGCGCTGATACCCACCCCTGCTCTGCCTCTGAATCTTTGTTGATCTTAGATCCCTTCTGATCTATTTTTCCAATCTGACACAGGAGTTGCTCGTTCAGCTCCATTTGTTATGAAGGTTGCTTCTTCTGGCTGAGCTATCTGGGCCTCAGTTTCCCTTGCCTACGAGGGAGCAATATGCTGAGCATAGTAACACACCGTGGCTATAGTAACACACTGAGGTTGAGGCAGGAAGATTGTGATTTTGAGGTGCTGGCCTGTGCAACTTAGCAACACCCTGCTCTCAAATAAAATAATAAAATAAAAGGGCCAGAAATACAGTTCAGTATTTCATGGTTCAATCTTCATTTCTGAGAAGGGGCTGGGGTATCATTTGTCCCTCCTTGGGAGAGCCTCCCATTTATGAGATTGTTCTGTTCCTCTAGCCAATATCCTGAAAAGATGTGGAAGCTCCTAGAAGTCTTTGTCACTCTTGACCTTCATCTAGCTGCAGCTGCTATACATCCCCTCCCCTCGGTGTGGCCACCCTGAGGACCACTCACCCCACTTGGCCACAGGAGCTGTTAGAGGGTGGAGCCTGAGCAGACGATGGACTCATAGCTTTGGAGTTGAAACCCAGGCTACAGCAGTTCCTGGTTGGGTGGCCCACGGTGGGCCACATGAGTTTTCTAAGCATCTATTTCCCTATCTATACTAGGGGATTGTTGGTAGTAAGTGAGATAAACACAAGAGTGCCTGGAATAGGCTTGGGATACAGCTTGGCTCAGCTCCCTCTTTCCTGCCACAGGCTTCAGGTTGTCATGACACTGGCTCCAGACTTCTCCCCTACAATGCATCCCAGGATCTTCATGCACTCAGAGGCAGAGTTTTTGGAAGAGGATTAGACAATGGGAACGGCCCAGCGGACTTCCTGCTAAGAGGTGGGGCCTAGTCAGGGAGGATATCTCCCTCTGGGTCCTTTTCTCTCTCTGCTTCTTGGCTAGTGTGGAGTGAGCAGCTCCCCTAGGCCCAGGCCTTTCCCTTTGCTGTTTTCGGTGTTTGAGTTTGCCAAACATGATCTAAACCTGAATTTGTGAAGCAAGATAAACTTCTCCTCCATTAAATTGTGGGTATTGGGTATTGCATCCAGGTGAAGAAAAAGTGACTTGGACAAAGGACCAATTGGTCCTCAGCTCTCTGGGCTGGTGGGGAGTCCTGAGGTTTTGGCGGGGGGGGGGGGGTTGGTGCTGCCTTCTTTTCCCTGTAGATCTGTTTTGGAGCCTGAAACCAGGCCTGCTCTATCTTCCTCACATGGTCTTATGACCTCACAAGGTCTTGTAGCTGCCAACCTCTCCCACTAGGGCACAGGAATACGGTCTCGTGACCTACAGAGCATTGAGCAGACCCACAGCCACTCCAACTGTGCCTACTGTCAGGTGAGCTGTGCCAGGGGCTGGCCAAGTGAACACCTTTCCCTCATTTATGCCCCCGCTGATTCCTTCACCTCTTCTTGGGATACAGCTTGGCTCAGCTCCCTCTTTCCTGCCACAGGAATGTACGTGCCTGTACACTGACTCACCCACCTCACTCCCTCATGAGCCTCTTTATTCATTCACGCTGTCATTCTGGTACTCGCTTGAGCAGTGGCCTACTTACCCATTCACCCGTCTGCTTACTATTTAAGTCAACTGCCCATAGCTCTTTTAGCTGTTATTCATCTGCTCATCTATCCACTTCTTCATTCATTTGCTCAGTAGGCAATTACTGAAGCTTTCTACCAGCCGAAATCAGATACTCTTGGAAACTCTCTGCTCCCAGAAAAATGAATTCCAATAAAAGGACAATTGCTGGGCACGGTGGCGCATGCCTGTAATCCCAGCACTCGGGAGGCTGAGGCAGGAGGATCGTTGTGAGTTCGAGACCAGCCTGAGCTACAGAGTGAGCTTAAGGCCAGTCTGAACTGCATAGTGAGACCCTGTCTCAAAAAGACAAAAAAATAAAATAAAATAAAATAAAAGGACAATTAAGGAAGTCAGGGAAGGCAGTCTGGGGCAGGTCCATCTCTTGTACCTATATTTTTTTTCTTCTCGACCTCAGGTGCAAATAATCATTTGCTTCAGTCCACAGCACGGACCTATCATTGGTCCATGCTATTATTCATTCCCTCTCATCCCCTCTTCTGCTGTTCCCTCTCTCCCTCAAAATTAACCATGTGCATAATGTCTAGCCTTTTGTTATGGGAATTCTTACAAAATCAATGTCAGAATTGTGCTGTATGATAGATCTTGTTCTTTCTTTTTTCATGGACTTTTAGGATTTAGGTTGCTACATGTGCTTTACACCTATCTGTTAAGCAGTACTTGGTGTGCTTAAACCTCACCTTGCTGACCGCCCCTAGCATGCCCATGGCTCACTCTGCACCCCCATTCCTGTAGCCCCAGATTTCTCTAGGCTACATTCATCCCCGTGATGGGCAGTATGGTGCTGCCCAGAAGGGCTGCACCAGGCCACATTTCCATGAACCATTAATGTCATAGTTCCAATCTCCCGTGTTTGTGCCAACAGCTGATATCATGTGGCTCTATGACTTCTGCACAAAGAAATAGGTACAAATGACTTGTTTCCATTTCCAGTTCTCCAGTAACCAATAAATTTGCGCATCTTTTCCAAGTCCTCTAAGTTTCCTGTTCCATAAAGAGCTTATTCTGGTGGCTCCCTTTTTTTCTCCAATTTCTGTCTTTTTGTTAGTTTCTCATATATCCCAGGTATTAGCCCCTTGTCAACTTTAAACATTGCAAAATAACTTCTCCCATTGTATCAGCTCTCTTATTAACTTTATGATATATGTCATGGAATAGAAACCCACAATTTCAACATAACTGAATTCACAAGTTATTTCTGTATGTCTTGCCCTCTATGCACATAAAGTTATTCTATGTTTTCTTCCATCAACATTCTGCTGAAACCTTTCACATTTAGTCTATAATTCACCTGACAGCACCTGCATGTGTGACATTAAATAGAAATTCAGTTTTCTTATTTTTCATACTATAAATGAGCTTTGCCAACAATGCATACTTTCCCCTAGATTTTGATGCCTCTTTCACTGTGCAGTGTGGTGAAGTTCCTATTTATGTACAGGCTCCTCTCTGAGCTCTTTGTTCTGTGCCCTTCGTCCATCAGTCTGTCTTCCACCAATATCATTGTTAGCATTGTATCCCTCTTGACTTTCACTTTTCAAACTAGTTTTGTTATTCACATACACTTTCCACATATTTTCTAGGCATTTATTAGGGAATTCAATAAATCCAGCAGGAATTTGAATAGAGATTGAAGAACTGGCAGAATTAACTTGTAATGATATTAAGTTACCCCTTCCAGAGTGTGTCCTCATTCTTCATATAATCTCCATTTTCTATCAGAGCTGTAGATTCTGTTCTAAAGGTATCATATGCATTCCTCCTAGGTCAATTTCTAAGGTAATTTATAGTTTTATCCTATTACAAGTAGTGTGCTGTTGCTTTATGCTTTTATTTTTACACTGCTGGGGATCAAACGCAAGGCCTCACACATTTGTTTTTTTTTTTTTTTTTTTTTTTTTTTTTTTTTTTTTTTTTTTTTTTTTTTTGTCTTTTTGAGACAGGGTCTCACTATGCAGTTCAGGCTGGCCTTAAGCTCACTTTGTAGCTCAGGCTGGTCTCGAACTCACAGCAATCCTCCTGCCTCAGCCTCCCGAAGGCTGGGATTACAGGCATGCGCCACCACACCCGGCTGGCCTCACACATTTGAGGGAAGCATTCTGCCAACTGAGCTACAATCTCAGCTCTTGTTTTTTTTTTTTTTTTTTTTTTTTTTTTTTTTGTGCAACTGGGGATCGAACTCAGGCCCTTGCGCTTGCCAGGGAAGCAAGATGCCACTAAGCCATCCCCCTCGCCCCTCAGTTCTTGTTTTTAAGTTGTATTATTTTAAGTTTTTTTTTTTTTTAATCTTTATTTATTGGTACAGGGTCTCGCTACGCAACTCAGACTCAGTGTTCTTCCTGTCTCAGCCTTCCCGGTGCTGGGATTGCAGGCATGCACCACTACGCCCAGTTTCAGTGGCCAGCCCCGTGTGCCCAGGCTTCCAGAGCTGGCATGGCATATGGTACCAGGAATCAAACCTCAGACTGCTGAGCTATCTTCCTAGCCAAGTTGTATTTTTTTAAAAAATGTAGTTATTATTGATTCTTTCGGTTGTAGAGAAATGCTATTAGTTTTCATCCTATTTCAAGCAACATGAACAAACTCTCTTACTAGTTCGAATGGTTTGTCTACTGATTCTGACTGCTATCTAGTTAGACAATTGAATCATCTGTGAAAAATAGCAGTCTCATCTGTTCCTTCAAAAGATACACCCTCATTTCTTCTCCATTCATTGGATTGTTCACCAGGACATCGAGCACTGAGTTAATTTAGATAGTACTGGTGACAATGGGCATCTTTGTCTTCTTTTTGTTCCTAAAGGGAACTTGAATAAAATGATTTACAAATGGCTACAGTGTTTGTTGAAGAGTTTTGGAACATTGTCTTTTCCAAGTTATCTCTCTTATACTCAGATTCTTTTAAATCCAAATAGGTACCAAATATATCAAGTACTTTTTCTCACTTCAATTGAAATAATAGGATGACTTTTCTCAAGTTTATTAATTTGACAAGTTTTACTGATAGACTTTCCGAGATGAAACTGTCCTTGTATTCCTAGAGGAAATATTTTCCATCTGATTATGATGCATTTGTAAATATTCAGTGTGTCTGGTTCGTATTTTACATAGGATTTTTGCATCTAAGTTCACAGGGGAAGCTGAGCTAATGTTTCATTATCTTTTTCTGCATTATTATTATCTTACTTGGAAACCAAGAACAAATAAAGTTGGCAGCTTCATCTTTCTGGGAGAATTTATATGAATTAGAAAGTAATAATTATTTACAAGTTAAATAACTTACTTAACTAATGAGTTAAATAACTCATTTAATTAACTGTCTGGAAGAAGTTTTTTTTTTTTTTTTTTTTTTTCTCAGAAGCATCTCACATTTATTGAGGGCTAAAAGCAGGTTAAGGAATGTGTATAATTACATAAGTGAATACAAACTACTATCTCTACTGACTACCTCCATTTGCCTAACACTAGGTCCACACAATTGCTAGCTGATAACATCTCCAGCGAGGGACCAAAGAACAGGGCGTCTGCTGGAGAAGCTGTTATCTGGAATCCCATTTCTGGGAAATTCAAACAGATAGCAATCCCCCTCGGGCTCTGTCTATTGTTCTCTACTCTCTCAGGACATTAGGTTTTTATCTCAAATTTATATTTTTATAATTCCTCCTTTTTTATATAAAACACTCCAACACAGATCAGCAGTCCACAATAGTAATGGGTTATCCACAGAAGTTGTTGACTTGAACCATTCATTTTCTCCAGCTAACTTTCTCTAGCTGTTATTATTGATGCTGACTAGGGTTATTTCTGCCTTCTGTTTATCATTTTCTTTCTTTCTTTTTTTTTTTTTTTCTCTTTTGTTCAGTGTCTTGAGTTGAATACTTAGATCATTTAATTCAGCCGTCTCTTTCCTGATACATGAATTTAAAGATAAATTTCACTAAGTACTGCTTTGGTCATTTCATAAATGTTGATAAGTACTAGCAATTTTAAAATAAGTTAGTTTTAAAAATGTAATAATTTCCTTTATAATTTTTTAACCTGAGTAACTTATTAAGATCATTTTCAATTTCCAACTACATGGAAATTTAAGTGTTATTCTATTATCAACTTTAATGCACACATTTATTGTATTATGACCAGCAAGTAGTGAGGCATATTGATCTTTTGCTGTTTTTAGGCCTCTATGTGGCTTTGTGGGTAGTCTATTTTTCAAATATTCTGTTTGTAGGAGGAAGAGCACATGTGGGATATATATATATATATATATATATACATTCTTGTGCTGCACTATTTTGCATTCCAACCAACAGTGATGGTAAGAACTCTAATGATTCCCTGACTCATTTTTCTTTTTAGCTGATCTGCATTTTCTTTCTGGGGGAGTTTTTGAAAATATTTTAAATGTGTGAAGTGGGCCAGATAGTTCCGCAGACTAAAGCGCCTGCTTGGGCAGAGGGCAGTGCCGTTCTACCCCCGGTGTGCTGCGCGCTGAGACGCCTGAGACGGGGTGTAGTGCGCGTGCCTGGAATCCCAGCATTTGGGAGGCTGAAAGCGAGAGTAGCACTACAAGTCTGATCTACATGTAATAAGACATGTAGTAAGACTCTAAATACATAAAATAATGATAATAATAATAAATTTGTGAAGTAATGTACCCGTTTATAAGTTTTTCTTTTTTTAAGTATTTAGTTCAGGATGTACATCGCACTCCTATTGATCCTCCTTTTTGCAGCCTCTCGAGCTCTGATTCTCGTGGTAGCACATGCCACCACGCCAGTCTCAGTTGCATTCTCAGCTGTCATCTCAGTGCACCCTGAAGGCAGGGCTGGAATGTGAGTTTTTCTTTTATCTCCCTTGAGGATACTCTGGAATCTTTTAATTCTCTTTCTCTCTCCCTCCCTCCCTCCCTCCGTCCCTTCCTCCCTCTCTCTCTCTCTCTCTCTCTCTCTCTCTCTCTCTCTCTTTCTTCTTTCTCCTCCCTTTTTTTTTTTTTTTTTTTTTTCAGTACTAGGGATTGAACCCAGGACCTTGGCACTGAGCTACATTCCCTGTCCATTTTATTTTTGTTTTGAGACAGGCATTCACTAAGTCATTATTTTGCCTAGGTTTGGCTGGAACTTGTGATCCTCCAGCCTCAGCCTCCAGTGCTAGGATTATAGATGTGTGCCCCTGCAACTGATTCAACCCTTTAGTATAATACGTTTATGTCCATTCCTTCTACAAATACTTCCCTCTCTTGTGATTTAGATCTAGAAGGTTCCCCCAAATCTTATGTTCAGAGGTATGACTTTTGAGATATATATATATTTTTTGAGGGGTGGGGGGAGGGTTACAGGGTGTTTAGGGTCTCACTACTAGATTGGATTTATAGTGATCCACCTGTTTACAGCTTCCCAAAAGCTGGGATTACAGACATGTACCACCACGCCCAGTCTCTATTGCCGTCTCAGTGCACCCCAGGGTCAGGGCTGGCATGACAGGCCTGGGGAATCGAGCCCCTGTCTCCTGCACTTGCTTGCAGGCACTTGAATCTGCTGAGCTATTTGGCCAGCCCAGGGGTAGGGCTTTTAGAAAAGGATCTTTTTGGCTAGTGTGGTGCAGCTTGTGGGGCTGGAGATCTAACCACATCCCACAGAGGTAGGGCTTTTGGAAGGTGATTGAATCACAGCAGCTCTACACCTATCAGTGTCTACCAATATATTCGTAGCTAAATGTGCTGTAAGGTCATGGAGCTGAGTAGAAGAGGCATGACCTGGCAGGTACATCTCCCTTCTTGTCTCCTCCCTTCAGTCTGCTTCTTCTGGCTGTGAGACGAGCCACTTTCCTCCATCTTCCTTCCCCCATGATGGAACCATCTACCCATGGACTGAGTCTCCTGAACCATGAGCCAAATTAATGCTCTCTTCCTTCATGTTATGAGTGCCAGGGGTTAGGTTCCTCTGATGGGAACACTACCTAGTAATACTGCTTTTGGTCCTTCATCGGGGTGGTGGCATTTCTACTTCTATCCTCCACAGCTCATATTTTCTCTTACACTTTCTATTTCTTGGTCCCTTTCTGTGGTGGATTAATTTATGGTCAACTTAAGGGAGAACTCCTGACTGAACTGAGTCAGTGCAGTTCTGGGTATGGATTGTTGCCAAGGGCATAAAAGAGAAACAGGAGAGGAAAGTGGCATGCTGATTTCCCAGGAGAAGCTTTGCTGTGGCTGGATTTCCTAATGCAAATGCAGCTGTTCTGGTCAAAGGAGGAGCTCCAGTCCTTGTCATGGGGATGGCTGCTGTTCTGTTCAGGGGAACTCTGGTCTTCCCTTTGAGCATCACTTCCCGGCTCCAGTGCAGATCCCTCAGCCTGCTGGCACATGTCATTCACCCTCTTGGCCCAGACTTTCTAGCTTCCACCACTAGCCTTTGGGTCCTCCTGGTGCAGATCTTTGCTATAAACTTACGTGAGACATTGCTGTGGTTCTAGACCTCCAGCTGGACTTGGGAGGACATGACTGTGGGATCCAGGCCCTTGGCTAGATTCTTTGGGTCTCCAGCACACAGACAGATCTCTTGTACTTTTCTGTATTTGTCTTTTGGGGTGAATATTATAAGGTATGCCTATAAGTTTATGTGTCCTATATCAAATCTATTTCTTTGTAAACCACTGACCACAACACTTTCCTACTACTGCCTTTGTCAAGAGTTTGTTCAGCTGATTCTTAAGTTCACTATTTCTTTGTCCACCAGGATTCAGCCTGCCTATCTCATCTGTTGCCTTCTCTTACTGTTTTTGTGGCTCTCCTCCCCACGCAGGACTGACCCAGGGCCTGAGCTATGTCCTCAGCACATTTTTCATTTTTTTTTTTATATCAAGACAGGGCCTACTAAGTTGCCCAAACAGGACTCAAATTTGTAACCCTCTTGCCACAGTCTCCAAAGCGCAGGGGTTACAAGCATGGACCAACACGCTGGGCACTTGATTCTTCTGAAAATGATTTCTTGTTTTCTACTTCATGTCACTATTATTTTCCCTTATCTCCATAAGTAAATTTAAAACGTTTATTTTAAATTTTGGATCCATCTGTTCCAGAAAGTCTGCCCCAGATTTGTCTGTATTGTTGGGTTTTCTGTCTTTCTTTTAGCCAGTGTACTCCGTTGACTTGTGAGCCTGTGTTTCCCTTGGGAGCACCGTGATTCAGGGTGGTGAGGTACCCTGGGGAGGAGCAGAAAGCAGGCTCTGGTCCGAGTCAGGGTCCTGACTTTAAGGCAAGGGGCAGAGGCACTCTGGCTGGGTACCACACAGTCATAACAAGACACTTCCTTTGGCTGGCACCTCCTATGACTGGCATTCTTCTAGGGAAGCAGCACTATGTTCAGGACAGCATGGGTGGCACAGCATTCTCCTCCAATCCAGCTTCTTGCCTTGATCTCTCCGCCATCCACATGCTACTGTCAGTTCCTAGAATCCTACCCTTCCCAGTCAGTTCTCCAGCCATGATTTAGGGGCATGGTGGCCAACTGCACCCATGCTGAAGTGGGCTGTTTACAGCATCGAAAACGAAAAGATTCACCATCACTGATTTAGAGACTGAGGAGGCAGCCATGTTGGGAGGAAGCCTCCATGCTGCCCACCCTCATACCTGACCCCCCAACCTCCACACTTGATGGTGTGTCACACTTACTATATGAACATGCCCTGGAATTCCCTCACAGAACATTCTGGCCATGCTAGCTGCACCCGGAGTTGTGTCAAACCAACTGCCTAGAACAGGTTGGCCTCCTTCCCAGAGAACCCTCTTGTATGTATCCCAAAAGCTGCCGCTAAGGTTTATCATCCCAGCTAATAGACATAAAAACGAAGCACAATGAGGAATCTTAATGCTTATCCTGTCAAGGGAAAAGGAAATCTGTGAGGCCTGAGAAGACAGCTGCGGAGCATAGGCCCCTGTGTGTGGCAGTAACCCACACTGAGTATGGAGAGAACCTGGAAGTGCCTGATATCCTTTACCCCCACACATGCACACTGCCTCCTCCTTCTTCCCTCCCTGACCCCAGCCTCCTTTCTCTGGCAGGTGCCACACAGAACCTGGCCTTGGGGAGAATGGCCACCCAGATGGCCCTGAGGGCTCTGCTCCTGCTCAGAGCAGGCCTCTGTCCCTTCACTTCCCCAGGCTCAGTCCTATTCAGAGAACAGCTAGGGGGACTAGAAGCTTCCGAGAAACATCTCCCATTTCTCCGCAGGGTCTGTGTGAGAGAATGAGTGTGTCAGTGTGGGAGTGTGGGAATACCGCTGTGTGTGAGAGTGTGCATATGGGAGCAGGAGCGAGATTAGCTCCACAACCGCCCCCCAACCCTCCACACCCTTCTCTGACCTCTGGGGAGGGGCCCATTGAGAGGGCAAGGCGCCACCTGGTGACCACAGACTGCAGTGCAAGCCCCAAGATTTCCCCCTTTCCCACCGCCAAGCATGAGCACAAACATAAACATAGATGACACAGAAACACACACACACACACACACACACACACACACACACACTTTCTCTAATTCCAGCTCCTTCCCTGGAGCCCAGCCCACTTACCTGTTACCCCTGTGCCCACCACAGTTCTGCAGACTGGGGATTGAGGCCCTGTCCCCCAATTCTTCTGTCCCGGAGAAGGAACCACCAGAGGAGAGGCAGACAGATGTTGCTCACCTCCTAACCCTGGCGGGTTCTTAACCTCTCTGCACCTCAGTACACTTAGCTACCAAATGGGCTATGGAGTCCTTGTGACATTTTGAGAAAAAATCAAACGGAATCATTAAGAGGGAAGGTAGGGCAGTAACGAGAAGCCAAAGTGCCCGCCCTGCTGCGGCTGAGGGCCACCCGCATGCTCCCATCTGTCATCCTCTGGGCCCTCTCTATGGCCACCCTGCCAGCCACTTACCCCACAGCAGGTAGTGAGGCTGGTACTGTGCAACCATGAGGAGCCCTTCATGAAGGGCACAGACCCCACCTTCCTTCTGCACCCTGCCCACTGATCATCAAGTCCCACCAATCTAACATCTCTTGGGTCCCCTCCTGGCCCAGCACATGGCAAAACATCACACACAGAGTGGTTCCCCCCAGCTCTCCCCTTGGACTCATTTCTTTGCTGTCCAAAGGGTGCTTCCTGCTGGAAACCTGGTCCACGCAGCAAGGGCAACACCCACAGCCTGGAGTACAGCCTTCCTGAGCAGGCTTTATCTCCCCTCCATCCCTTCACTTCTCCATAGGCTGCCCCTCCTTTCTCTGTGCCTTCCAGTGTGCAGTTTTTTTTCTGCCAACAAGGCCTGCAGGCAAATGCTCCCCGCTCATCTTGTCACCTCAATGTGGTTCTTCTTGGCATTGTGGCTCAGCCTGGAGCCCATGGCCTGGCACCCTGGAGGCTTGTTCCTGCCTGTGTCTGAGTTGTGATCTGCCTCCTGGTACAAGCTGGAAGACCCTCCACGCCAGGGTCAAGGATGACATTAGCTTTTGGCATAGGGTCTTTTTTTTTTTTTTTTTTTTTTTTTTATCTTTTTGAGACAGGGTCTCACTATGCAGTTTAGGCTGGCCTTCAGCTTACTTTGTAGCTCAGGCTGGTCTCGAACTCACAACAATCCTCCTGCCTCAGCCTCCCGAGTGCTGGGATTACAGGCACACGCCACCATGCCTGGCTATGGCATAGGGTCTTGTGTGCATGAGGAGGAGTTATTCATTCAAATTGATGACAAGGAGGTGTATGTATGTTACAACAAGTGCTTCAAGGGAGGGCTAGGGACAGGAGCACACGTACAGGTGATAGGACAGGAAAGACCCTGAGTTTGTGTTCAGATTAGGTTTCCCCTTTGTCCAAAGCTTTGGGAGTCAAGGGCAGGAAAGTAGCAGTGTCACCCACACAGACCATCATGTCAGGAAGCGCCATTAGAATAGCCGCCTCCTACCAGCAATGGGGCCGGGAACTGCCCTCCCACCTGACCCACCTGGTCAGGACTGGGTCCTGTTCTGTGAGAAAACAGCTGGGGGAGCCCAAAGCAGGGCTGCGCTGGGCAGTGGCTTGGACCCCACGCCCTAGAGAGGGCCTCAGGCTACTCAACCTAGAGAACTGGCTTCAAAGCCCAACAGGCTAGGCGCGGTGCCAGAAGGTAACGGCAGGGCTGACACCCCCAGGGGAATTGCTATGGTCACAGGATGTGCTTCCCACATCTTCCTGGGATGCCCTTCTGCAAATCAACCCAACCCTGACATGCTAAGCAGGGAGAGGTAGAAGAGGATACGAAAGTTGGGGGTCAGGGTCTGGAGATCACCAAGCAGAGCCTCTGTGCAGCCCCCAGTCTGAACCCCCCTCTGTCTGAGCACAGGCAATGCTCTCACAGCCAGGTGAGCAGGGATGAGCCCTATAGATGTACCCAGGGCTGGGCCTGGTGTACAGACTGACTTGGGGGGAACCCCTTCAACAGAACTCAGAGAAAGAGGCAACTCTGCCACTCAGGAGAGATTCAGTGGCCCAGGTCCTGGCTGTGTGGGTGATCATGACCAAGCAGGCCAGCATACTGATAAAGTAGGAGCGCCGGGCCACCTCCTCCAGGTGGTCTCCTTGATTGCCACAACTCTCGGGTCCTCCTTTTCAGGACACAGTCTCTGCCAGCCACTGTATCCCCTCACTACTCTATGCCCAGGCCTCCCCACCTTCCATGAGCCCCTGAGCCCCCACCACCTGGTCCAGGGTGGCACAGGCTGTATCCCAACAGGCTTACAACTCCACAAAATTTCCAAATAGCCCCATGAGGGAGGGTTG
>PVKA01021506.1:28448-38693 GCA_004027165.1 Ctenomys sociabilis | reverse complement strand
TATCTCAGGCACGATGGGCCTGAGGTTCTACACTCACTGACCTTTGATGCCCAGAGAATCGGGGAAATTCCCACTCAATCAGTGGGCTTTAGGTCAGGGGATCCGGGGAGGTGTTGGTGAGTGGGTCCTGAGGTTTCAGACCAGTCACTGGCTTGGAGGGGTTGGGGACAGGGATCCGCGAAGCGCGTGTGGGAAGAAGTCAAAGGCTCTCCCTCAGACTCACCACACTCTCACTGATCTGGGACGTCTGGTGAGTCCTGTAAATTCGCTCTCGCTGGGAGAGCTTGGCGCGGGATCCAGGAGGCCGCTGGAGTCAGCCACTGTCTCTGGCCGGTCTCAGGGGCTGGGCAGGCGCGGGCGGGATGGAGCAGGATGGCGGAGTTGGCCGCGCTGTCTCTGGCTGTTCTCAGGTGCTGGGCGGGGGCGGGCAGGATGGAGCAAGATGGCGGAGTGAAGATAATTATTTTAAAAGATATTTAACATATTTAATCACATGGAAGTGAAATCAAAACTACATATGCAGGTATCTCAACAATATGTTGACTTTGATTTCTTCAGTCACTATACATACTAAGAAGTGATGTAGTGGAATCATACGGCAGAAGTACTTTTAGTTGAGAATTTACTTATTGATTTCCATAATGGCTGAATTAACGTATATTGCCCATAGTGTACCCGTGTTCCTTTTCACTATGCCCTGGTCAGTATTTATTCCATGTATACTTGACTAAGGTGAGATGGATTCTCAGTGTAGTTTTGATTTCACTTCCATGTGATTAAATATGTTAAATACCTTTTAAAATTTCTTTTAAAACCTTATTTGGTTTATGGTTTCAGAGCTTTCAGTCCATGGCTGACTGATACCCAGTCACAGCCAGAGGAATGCTCTACTAATCTCTAGGATGGCTCCCAAACTGATCCAGTTGACAATTCCATTTAATTGTCATAATTTATAATTAAATATTTATATTCCCTAGTAAATTACTGTGTATTAGTAAAACGATAAAAAATAATACTTCATATATATAGATTGAAGAATTCAGTCTAAATATAAGTCTAACATTATCTGGCAAAAGTGCTTCCCTTATGTTTTACATGCCAGCATTTTTCAGAAAATTCCCAGGCTTTTTCTCATATCTTTAGGCCTTTAATTTTACATTCTCCATCACATGAGGAGTGGTTGAAAAAGATGTGATATTTCTATATAATGGAGCTATTGCAACTTGGACATATACTCATAAGTGAAATAAACCAGACACACATGTGTAAATATCATATAGTCTCCCTAGTATAAGAAGCAAAAATCAGAAATACAAAAGGAAACGTACAACAACTAAAATCAATTGAGTCCGATAAGGCAAAGTGAATGGCATATGCTGCAGGATACTAATCAGCTTTTCTTCTGGATGGTTAACAACCTAAGTTCACAGATCAAAGTTGGAGAAATAGAAGAGCCACAAGGCCAGCCAACATTTTGGCCCTAGCCTTTCAAGGAGGTCAGCGAAAACTCAGGACATAGGAGAATCTGTACTGCAACACCATGACACTCAGTTAAGCTCCAAATTTTCTGAACAAGGAGATTATGGAGCCACAGAGAAAAGAGATCAAAGTTCTATAGTGTGCCTGGGGAGAGTCACATGGAGAGAAAACTTTCTCTCAGGCTCTCACAGAGAGCACACTCGTCAAGCATTGGCTGTGACTCATGCACATGGATGACACAGACAAAGGGTCTACAGAATAATGTACAGGACTACAAGATAAACCCTGAGGGGACTTCACTGACCTCATAAGAAACATAAAGTACATGTGTTGGTATATAAGTCTTGCTCTATCTAGATCTTAACCATCCAGCAGAAAAGTATAAAAATGAAGTATACATCGCGGGGCCATAACATTAAGCTGAGCTGTAAATGGCTATGGTCGACAACTTCTTTGAATAACTCACTATTGTTGTGGAATGCTGGACTGTGTTGGATTGTGTTGTCAAGTTCAAGCACATAAGTTAGTTGAATGACAATGGAGTGCCCATCTCTGACAGGTATAGACAAAGGAAGGGGTATAGAAAGGAAGAATCATGATGTGTGTGTATAGACAGTACAGTTGGGTTAGATAACACTGTGCTTCTACATAAGTCTGTGAGAGACAAGATTTGCACTAATGGTGGTTGGACAGGAGATTATGTCGGCTTCTAGTACTATGGGCAACCACTAGGAAAATAGCAAGGTAGAAAGTATTAATTATTGAATCTTTGATGTAATTCAAAGATTACATAAAATGTAATATATAAAAAATAAGATACACAAAGAGCTACACTCTCTTAATTTACTGATAAGAGACATACGGTATAATAATGTCTGTAAGTATAATATCATGTATGCACCTTCTGTGATACCAAAACATTATGAAAACAGTTTGCAATGTATTAATTTATCAAATCCATCTTGTCAAGGTGTCTTAAAACTATCTCATTGATATTTGTACTTCAATAAAACAAAAACAAAAAAACAAATGATGACAACTTAAAAAAATAATAATAATAATCTTACATTCTCTTCTTGTCTTACAAGCAGACCTCTACCTTCTCTGCAAAAGAGAACATTGCTCTGAGAATTCATGGATATTCCCTCGCAAACTAGAGCTTACAGGCCTCTATTACATCTTTTTTTATATTTTTTATTTTATTGAAGAATAAATAGCTATGAGACAGTTTCAAATCAAATTAGTAGGACAGATTCAACAATTAATACGTTGCACATTGTTTTCTTAGTGGTTATTTGTTGTACAAGGTGCATTCATAATACTCTATCTACAAACACTATTAGAGCAGATGCCTCTAACCAATGATTTAAGAGAATGTAGCTGAATACCTATCTTTTTTTTAAAAGCTGAATTATAGCACAGTTTCAATAATTAATATTTTTTACATTGTTATCTTCCTGGTGGTTACCCATAGTACAAGAAGCAAACAGAATATCCTGTCCAAGTACTATTAGTGCAAATCTTTCTTCTCATAGAATTATGCAAAAGTACTGCATATTTATCCTAACTGTACTGTTTATACAAACACAGAATGGTTCTTCTTTTGTATCTCCCTTTTTTTGTTGTTTAGTCCTGTCAAAGATAGGTATTCTATTGTCATTCAATTATTATAGGTGATTGAATTTAGTGAAAAAATCCAACACAGTCCACTAGTCCACAATAATACTGGGTTATCAGAAGAAGTTATTGACTAGAACCATTTATTGTTCAGCTTATTATTATGGCCTTATTTTCTATCTCTCGTTTTTATACTTTTCTGTTGGATGATTAAGACCGAGATAAAGCAAATCCGTATAACAAAAAAATGTAACTTTTGTACCTGATGAGGTCAAAAGTCCCCTCAGGGTTTATCTTGTAACCCTTTACCTTACTCTGTAGATTCCTTGTCTGTGTTAGCCATATGGATGAGTCGTGGCCATTGCCTGACCAGTTTGTTCTCTCTGAGAGCCTGAGAGAAAGTTTTCTCTCCATGTGACTCTCCCCAAACACACTATAGTTCACCAATCACATTCCTCTGTGGCTCCATAATCTCCTTGATCAGAAAATTTTGGGCACAACTGAGATCCATAATGTTACAGTAGAGGTTCTCCTATGTTCTGAGTCTTCACTGACCTTGAAAGGCTAGGGCCAAAATGTTGGCTGACCTTGAAGCCCTTCCATTTCTCCAATTTTTGATCTGCAAATGTACGTTTTTAACCATCCAGAAAAGAAGCTGATTGTTACCCTGCAAAATATGCAATTCAGTTTACCTATCTGACTAACTTCTTCTTAGTTGTTGTACTTTTCTATTTGTATTTTTTCTTTTGATTTCTTATACTAGGGAGACTATATGATATTTGCACATGTGTGTCTGGTTTAATTCACTTATATGTTCAACTCACACCCGCTTCAAGTTTATCATTCTTTATAGCTGAGTAATATTCCATTGTATAGAAATACCACATCTCTTTCAGCCATTCCTCATGTGATAGACATCTTGGTTGTTTCCAAGATTTTGCTGTGACAAATTGTGCTGCTATAAACATAGGTACACATATATCACTACGATATAATGTTTACAGTTCCTCCAGGAAAATTCCCAGTAGGGGATAGCTGGCTTGAGTGGGATTTCCAGTCCTACTTTTGTGAGGAGTCTCCACACTGATATCCACAATGGTTGTACCAGTCTACTTTCCCACCAGCAGTGGAGAAGTGTTCCCTTTTCCCCATAACCTCTCCAACATTAGTTATTAGTTTCTAGTAGAGCTCTTAATGTACTGTGTTAGGTATGTTTGGTTACATGTGTATCTCACTTAATAGACTGTAAGAGGAAAGAACAATGATCATAGATTTTTTTCCTCATAGTCTTTCCAATAGCCTTACAGTCCACTGCAGAGAGAATTGACAGTTAAAAGTGGTCAAATGAATATAGTTAAAAAGAAATTTCAGCCTGAAGAAAATTATAAATCATGAAGTATAACCACAAAAGTAATGAGTAGAGTAGAAATAAAAAGTAATGACACCTTCAGAATCTAATAAGGTAGTAGTTATAGAATTAATAATAACAAATATCATTGGATATTAATCACTACTTAGACATTCTTCCAATCATATAATTTACCTCACAGGTATGTAGGTATGTAGTTATACCTTACAACAAAACCTCATAAAAATACTATTTTTATTTCATTTACAGATAGAGAAACTGAAGCATAGACAAAATAGTTAAATCTTTCTTGGTGACACAGCTACAGGAATCTCAGTGCACTTTACATGTGATATAATACACTAAATGCAAGAGGGCAGTTATAGGATAACTGCCCTCTTGCATTTAGTCACCTCCCACATTCATATCCAAATTTTCAGAACTATTCACCAGAATACCCATAAAAGATGCTAAATCAACTAATGCACTGGAGCCTGCTCTTTATTTTTTTAAAACACATAGATTGCACAGTTGGAAATGTAGTTCAGTGACAGAGTACATGCTTAGCAGATATGAGACCCTAGATTCAATGCCAAGAACCCTAATTAATTACTTAATTAATTAATTAAAAATAAAATATGTGGACCAGGGTACATGCTTGGAATCCCAGGACTCAGGGGGCTGAGGCAGGAGGATCACTACAAGTTCAATGCTAGCCTTAATGGAGCTAGGCATGGTGGTGCATGCCTGTAATCCCAGCACTGAGGCAAGAGGATCATTAGGAGCTCAAGACCAGACTGAGCTACAAAGTGAGCTCAAGGACAGCCTGAATTGCATAAGGAGACCGTGTCTCAAAAAGACCAAAATAAAAAACAAACAAATAACAAAAAACTATCCTGAACTACATGAGACTCAGTCTCAAAAATATAAACATTTTTAAAAATTAGAAATAAGCTGCAGATATAGCTCACCAGAACAAGGGTCTTCGTGGTGAGCTCAAGATCCTGAGTTCAATACCTGATGCCAAAAGAAGAAAGGAAGAGGAGAAGGAGAAGGAAAAGGAGAAGCAGGAGGAAGAAGAGGAGGAAGAGGATGAGGAGGAGGATGAGGAGGAGGAAGAGGAGGAGGAGGAAGAGGAGCAGGAGGAGGAGGAGAAGGAGGAGGAGGAGGAGGAGGAGGAGGAGGAGGAGGAGAAGAAGAAGAAGAAGAAGAAGAAGAAGAAGAAGAAGAAGAAGAAGAAGAAGAAGAAGAAGAAGAAGAAGAAGAAGAAGAAGAAGAAGAAGAAGAAGAAGAAGAAGAAGAAGAAGAAGAAGAAGAAATTAAAAATAAAAAATGTAGGAATCCTGGCCAACTATCCTCACTCAGAAGACTGGAGGGAACTGGTGTGCCTTGCCCTGCCTCCCCATTGGCCTTTCCAGAGCTTGGCTGAGCTCCAGTCACCTGCCCTCGAATGGAGGACTGCCAAACGCACCTGGTAAGCCCTGCCTTGACCCCATCACCATCACCAGCACTTAGCTGAGCCCCAGCCATCCAAAATCACCCAGGAAGACTGCAGCAGGGACATGAAAGCAGGTGCCCAGAAGACTGACACAGGTAGCAGGACGGCCTTAATGAGCACTACCCTGCACCAACCAAACATCAAAAGAGCCTTACCAGCCTGCAGCCTGCAGCCTGCACCCTGAGGGGCCAGAAACCAGAGGATGATCCCAGCACAAACTCTGGCACAAGTTCAGGAGTTGCAGCGGTGGCAGCAGAACCTCTGGAGGAAGAGAATGAAAAAGGAAAGCCAAGCCTTTCTTCAGCTGATGGCATGATTGCCTTTTGATGCTAATGTTTCTGGAAGAACCTTGAATGCCCAGGGACTTTCCAACCCTGCTGCTCATAATCTTCAGGCCTCTTTTCATCACTTTAGAACTAGGAATGCCAGGGATCGAACTCATGATCTTGCCACCTGCCAGGCAGATGCTTACACTGCTGAGCTATCTTCCCAGCCATCACTGTGAAAATTTTGATAAAGCAAATTTTAATGATAGAAGTTACTCTACTGATAAGATGTGACCGTTATCTGCCTGCCTCAGGGATGCAGATGCACTGGAGCACATGTACCCAGGAGTATGAGTATCCATCTGATACCACTCCCAAGTAGGGCTCCGTTCTGGTGTCAAACGTTGACAATGTGAGGACTGACTTTCTAATTAAAGCCACTGCTAAACAGGGCAAGGCTGTGCTGTTAATATGTGAACAAGAACACCCAAAGCAGTCATAATCAAAGAATTCATGTCAAAGTATGATCCTGCAAGTCACATGATCAAGTCTGAACTTTTCTTCTGCAAACACCCCTCTGATGTTTCAGGTAGTTTTATGGTACTGCTCATTGAAGCTAAGTTTATGATACATCATGAAAGGCTTATAGCACAACTTTACTGAAGTTATGTGTTCACTAAATCTCATCAGAACTTCCATAGACATAAAATATTTCTGACATGTGTCCCAATACCTCTGTTATTCACTGCAACAGACTCTCTTGTTGCTTGGATGGGGATATATAATTGTAAATTGTGGAGAAACATAAAGTGCACCTACATTTCCACAAGTCTTCAATAGAGTTTAAAATATATCTGTGAACATGGAAAATAAAAAAAATTAAAAAGAGAGAGCCTTACAGAACGTTGACATGCACTCATCATCAGCAGATCCTTCTTGAGCTGTAGCTTCCCTGAGCCCTGCACTGAGGTGGACGTCACACTGAACCTCACACAGCAGGAGCTTTGGTGAGCCTTCCCTACATTTCCACTCTCCTCAGAGCCTTGTCACCTACATCCTACACCCCTGCCATCACTGCAGAGTCAGGGAAACATTGGGAGCTTCAAAAATGACAAGACAAAGCAGCAAAAGGAAATCTCAGACCTCCAGCCCACCAAAAGCAAGTCCACTAGACAAAGTCATAGAAGAACTTGAAAGTCACACACTTGAAATTTCTGAAATGATAGCAACTGAAGTAAAGAAACAACCCCCATCAGGCTATAAAGGAAATGAGATCATAAATAATCTTTCAGGTGAAAAAAGAAAATGAAAACAGTCATGAAAGAATTGCTGGATATATCTAAAGAAGACATAGATTAAAAAATAGAAGGGAATAGGAAAATGATAGAAACATTAAATGAACAATACAAGAAAGAACTAGAATGCATGAAATGGATTCAAACAGATATCCAGAAAGTTAAGAATTCCATTGAAAACTGGCAAAACCACTTGAACAAAACTAGAATTTCAAATCATGAAGATAGCATCGCAGCTAGTGAAAGATATCTTAAAAAGAATAAGAAATCAGGAAATAACAATAAAACAGCTGCAAGATGATGTGAAGAAAAATAATACAAAGTATCAACGAAATAGCTGTAGTTAACATAAATAATATTAAAAGATTGTTTGCAAAGTAGTAGCAGAAAATTTTCCAAGCACGGGAAAAGAATCTGACACACAGTAAGTGAGGCATATAGAACACCAGATAGTCATAGTCAAAACAAATCTTCACCCAGACACAAATAATCAAGATCCCAGAAGTTGAGCAAAAGAATACTGTTCCAGAAAAGAAACAGATCACCTAAAATGGAAAGCCAATCAGAATCATGGCAGACTTCTCAGCAAAGACCATGAAATCAAGATGAGCTTGCACCGAAATATTTCTGAGCATGAAAGAAAACAATTTCCAACCCAGATTGATGTACCCTATAAAACTATCAAATATAATTCAGAGATAAGATGCTTTGATAATGAAGGATACCTGAAGAAAATCATGACAACCAAACCAACCCTACAAAGAGTACTGACAGATATTTTAGAAAGAGACAAAGATGACCACAGCTTCAAGAACAACAACAGAAGAGAACTGCCAAACAGAGTAAGCAATTAAATGAGGGGGACAGTAGGGATCCTACAGTAGAAAAACAACATGACAAAGACAAGCAGACTAGCAGAATGGATCAAGAAAAAAAAACAATATGCTGCATACAATAAACACATGCTTGTAAAGGGGAAAACTGCAAGAGACAGAAATAATAATTACAAATATATATGCACCCAATGTAGGAGCACCAAGTGTACAAGATAAATTTTAACAGACATGAGTAATAACATAATTGTACCAGGGGAATTTAACACCCCATTAACACAAAGACATAGATGAACTAGGCAAAAACTAAGCAAGGAAATAACAGAACTAAACCGTACTTGTGGAGAAATGGACTTAGTAGACCTTTACAGAGTGTTCCACTCAATAGCATCAAAATAAACATTCTTCTCAGGTGCACACAGAATAGGCCACACACTAGCATGTAGAGCATGCTTAAGTAAATGTAAAGGATTCAAAATTATCCCATACACATTATCTGACCATACAGCAACAAAACTGGAAAATATTGACAAAAGAAACAGCAAAAACTTCATAAACACATGAAATCATATAATACCCTCCTGAACAATCAATGGGTCATTGATGAAATTAAAGAAGAAAATAAAGAATATTTAAAATCAAATGAAAATTTACATACAACTTACCAGAACCAGTAGGATGCAATGAAAGCTGTCCTAAGAGGAAAATTTATAATGGTAATTTCTCAAATCAGAAAAACAAAATTGAGCCCAAATAGACAACTTTATGCTATATATATCGACCTACTAGAAAAACAAGAGCAAGTCAAACATAAAACCCAAAGAAGGCAAGAAATTATAAAGGTCATAGCAGAAATTAATGCAATGAAACTTTTTTATGGCAGAACTGGGGATTGAACTCAAGCCCTTAGCACTTTCCAGGCAAGTGCTTATGCTACTGAACCATCTTCCTAGTCCCAGTTAATGTAATGGACACTAAAAAACAATACAAACAATTTATGTTTTGAAATTTGGTTCTTTGAAAGAGTAAATAAGATTGATAAATCCCTAGCCATCCTTATTATTTTTCTTTTTTATTTTCATCCTTATTTTTAAAAAGGAAAAAATTTCAAACTTTATGCAATAATTAATGAAAAGGGTGAAATCACTATAATCGATATAGAAACTCAGCAAATCAATACCTATTTCCAAAATCTTTACTCTCATAAGAAATTGATAGATTCCCAAACACATATGAACTATGAAAGCTAAATCAAGAAGATATAAAAAGTCTGAATAACTCAATATCAATCAATGAAATTCACAGTTTTTGTAAATAAATGGATGCAACTCAACACTATGTTGCTAAGTGAAAAAAATCAGACTCACGTATGATAACATCATATTGTTTTGCTAGTGTGAAAACCTCAGAGAGTAAATAAATTCTGAAACGTACAATAGATACTGTTAAAAGGATAGAATTTGTTCAATGAGAAGCAAAAACAGATGAGAAAAAGGACAAAAGAAAGAAGGAAAAAGGATATATTTATGTGTATATATGCAGGCTAATTTGAATAATTGTACTCCCAATCTCTGCTGGTCTTTTCAAAGGAGCAGTTAATGTTTTTTAGTTTTCTTTTTATTCTTATTTTTTTCTTTTCAATTTCTTGTAAGTTAGTGTTTTTCGTTGTTGTTAGTTTGTTTGTTTAACCAAGTTTGCACGTTTACATCTGGTAACCTTAACAATTGATTTGAAGATATCATCATGCAATATAGCAATCACTGTTGAGCTCTTATTATTTTGTTTGTGAAACTTGGTATTGTTTCTAATGCTTTTTCCTTTACTTTTTTTTTTTTTTTTTTTTTTTTTTTTTTTTTTTTTTTTTTTTTTTTTTTTTTTTTTTTTTTTTTTTTTTTTTTTTTTTTTTTTT
>PVKA01021506.1:0-28348 GCA_004027165.1 Ctenomys sociabilis | reverse complement strand
TTCTCAAAATGATAATTAATCTAATTTATAATTCTTAAAGTGCTCCTGAGAGCAGCACAAACAAGGTTGATTCTTTCCATTAAAGCTCTAAATGGTGGTAGAACACACTAGTAACCCTAGCACTTGGGAGGATGAGACAGGAGGATTGCCACAAGTTTGAAGCCAGGCTAGGCTATATAGTGATCTCAAGGCCAGCCTTCACTGGAGAAATGCTGTCCCAAAAAGAATAGCAAAAATAGTAAAACTCTCATTTTAACAGATTAAGGGGAACAAGATGTGAAATAAGATTTTGGTTTGATCTACAGAAAACAAAAATCTCTAAGACAAGTGTTAATCCTTTGTATTATGTCAATAATTTCTAATTCCACATAATTCCAGACTCTATTCCCTCAAAGAGTTCAATATTGATTTTCAGAATAATAAAAAGAAAATCCAAGCACTGTGCCTTTACTTGCTTATTATGTATCTCTCTGACCTACCTGGTTTTAAATTAAAGAACCATGAACCTACAAAGAAATACATTTTAGTTTAATTGCTAAACAGAGTTGCTTAGCTTTAGTTAGGTTTGTTATTATTCATACCCTAATTAGTATAGCAGCAATTTAGTTTTATATACATAATACATGTCAGTGGTCTCAAGCATTTCCTTTCCATTATGTATTTTTCTATATAAATAGCTTTATTTTATTTTTTTCAATTAACACATAGTAAGTGTACATACTTAAGAGGCACAGTATAGCAATTTGCTATTTATACATGATGTGCAATGATCAAATAAAGGTAATTAGCAGTTTCTTCTCTTTAACAAATCCTTTCTTTTGAGTTGGACAAATTTGAAAATGTCTCTTCTAATTTTTTTATAAAACATATAATGAATTATTGGGCGCTATAATCATCGTACTGTGCTACAGAACATATTCTCCACATATGAAGGAAAACACCCATAGCCAGCCTCGCTCCATTCCTTCATTCTGCCTAGCATCAAGTGCGTGATATTCTCTACTTCTTTGAAGTCAACTTTTTTAGCACATCTTAAAACATCAGTCATTATTTATAAGTCTACAAAGAAAGTGTTAAGCAACGAAGCTTACCATTGTCAAAAAGTCTCATATTTAGACAAACTTAAAGACTCCTTGTTCCTTGGGAAAAAAAATCAATGGAAGCTATTCACATATGTTAAAGAATCATCTCAAAAAACTACTTTTTCTATAATTAAATACATTTGTATAAGTAAGCCAAATGTACATAACGTAATTTAGCTACACTTGGCATCCTAAAAACACTTGGGAGAGTATTCACTAAATCGTTCACTAAATGCTATAATATTCTCTCACTGAATCATAATATTTTATATGCAAAATATGCCCTTCATAAAGTGGGCCTAAAAACAGTCATTTCTGAGTTTATTTGGAATATAAATGTGTTAATGTACTACAGGGTAAAACACTTGAGTACTAAGGCTTTTCATTTAGTTCCAGAAATTTACCAGAAGAAAAGCCTTTCATTTGGGATATTCAAAGTTATTAGTATTGAAATATGAAATAGTTCTCAAAACTTTTTTTTGCAAATCTCCATCCATAATAGCTACTCTTTCTTTAACTAAAACATTGTCTGTGGTATGCAAGAAACAGAAACAAGATTGAGCAAGAAAAGCAAAGACCAACTTAGTCAAACTGTGAGACCACTTTAAACTTTATCATTTCACAACTTACTAAACAAACACTCGTTTATCTAAGTAAACAATGAATTTTGACCATTTGAAAGTGAGTCTAAGTCAAATGAGATGGGTGCATCCCTGTAGATCTAGCCACTCAGGGGACAGAGGGAAAAAATCACAAGTTGAAGGTCAGCCTGAGTAATTTAACAAGAAAGTGCCTCAAAATAAAAAATTTAAGGAGGGAAGATGTAGCTGAGAAATAGAACACTTGCCTACAGTGCAGAAGGATCTTCATGCAATCCTTAGTTCTGCAAAATAATAATAATAAAGTCTAATTCATAAAGCATACATGTTATGAATGTTATACATATTATAGTTAATAATAATGGTCTTTTTTTTTTTTTTTTTTTGAGACAGGGTCTCGCTATGTAGTTCAGGCTGGCTTTAAGCTCACTTTGTAGCTCAGGCTGGTCTCAAACTCACAACAATCCTCCTGCCTCAGCCTCCCGAGTGCTGGGATTACAAGCATGCGCCACCACGCCCGGCTCAATAATGGTCTTATACTCAAAGAATATTCAACCATTATGCAACAGTGCAGTGGATTTGAGGGACTATACATCTCCCTTCTGGCTGGGGAGATAGCTTAGCATAAGCACCTGCTTGACACGTATAAGGTCCTGAGTTCCATCTGCAGTAACAAAATAAATAAGTAAATAAATAAATAAACAAACACCTCCCTTCATACAGTCCCATTGTGTAGCTCTCACTTTCCATAATACCATCCATCACCCCTAGTAAGACTTCAATGATGCTTTCAAAAAATAGATGACAATGCAATCCTGATCAAAATACATTAGCAGACCTCACAGATCTAGAGAAAACATTCCTAAAATTCATCTGGAACCAGAAAAGAACTAGAAAAATATAAGCAATTTTGGGCAACAAAGGAAAGGCAGGTGGTGTCACAATCTCTGACTTTAAATTAGAAGCTACTGGGATAAAATTAACATGGTACTGGCATAGAAAAGCAGACCTGAGGATCAGTGAAATAAACTGAAAGATGCAGACACAACTTCAAACACACTCAGCCACCTTATCTTTCCTTTTTTTTTTTTTTTTTTTTTTTTTTTTTTCAGAACTGGGAATTGAACTCAGGCCCTTGCGCTTGCCAGGGAAGCACTTATTCCTCTGAGCCATCTCCCCAGCCCCCTAAAAGGAGCTCTTTTTTTTTTTTTTTTTTTTTTTTTGGCAGAACCAGGGATTGAACTCAGGCCTTTGCGTTTGCCAGGGAAGCACTTGTTCCACTGAGCCATCTCCCTGGCCCCTCAGCCACCTTATCTTTGATAAAAGGGCCAAACATGTTGACCAGAAGAAAGATAGCCTCTTTAATAAATGGTGCTAGAAAAACTGGCTTTCTACATGCCTAAGGCTAAAAATAGACCCAGTGCACAAAACTATAGTCAAAATGGATCAAAGATTCAAATACTAAAACAGGAGCACTAAATCTACTAGAAGAGAAATTATGTAGAAATCTTGAAGATATAGATATAGGCAGAGTTCAAGAACAAAAACCAAACTGCATTGGAAATACTTCCAAAAATCAACAACTGTGGTCTTATTTTATTGAAAAGTTTTTGCACATAAAAATAAATTTCTAACAGAGTTGAAAAGAAAAAAGCCCGCAAATTGGGGAAAAACATTTTAATGAACCCTCCCTCAAACAAAGGACTTCTATCTAGAATATATAAAGAATTTTTAAAATCAGGCCTTCAAAATTAAAAGATCCAGCTCAAAAATGGGCATCTGAGATGAATATGTACTTCTCAGGTGAAAAAATACAAATGGCAAATAAACATATGGAAAAATGTACAATGACATTGGTCATTCAAGTAAAGGAAATTAAAACAACACTGAGATTCCATCTCACCTGAGAAAAAATGGTTATGATCAAGGAGTCAATCAACAGCAAATGCTGGTGGGGCTATGGGGGAAAAGGAACCCTTCTCTGCTGTTGCTGAGAGTGTATACTGGTATAACCACTATGAAAATCAGTGTGGAGATTTCTCAAAAAACTAAGATAAGAGGTGCCATTTCACCCAGCTTTTGTCCTTCTGAGTATTTTTCTAGAAAAATTGAAAACATCATACCACAGCAAACAGCGGCACAATCTGGAATAGCTAAATCTTGCAAGCAACCCAAATGTCCATCAACAGAGAAAATGATAAAAACAATATGGTATTTTTATCCAATGGAATATCATTCAACTACAAAAATAACTCAGGGCTTTCATAGGTAAATGGATGCAAATAGTGACATACTTATAAGTGAAGTAAATGAGATCCACATGTGTAAATATTGTATTATTCCTTTGTTATAAGAAACTAAAAGAGTAAATGCAATCCAAAAAGTACAATCGATTCTGTGAAAGGGAAAAAAACGATGAACTGGGGTAGGGAGTTAGGTCAGTGGTCTAACCTGCCTGGCAAGCTCAAGGACATGGATTGGATCCCTGGTAGCACACGCTCTGCTGGCCCTGGAACACTGGGCATGCCAGGCTGACCACCAAAACTGGTTGTGGTGGTGCATGGCTGTAATCTCAGTGCGAGGAATGTTGAAACAGAAGTATCACTACAAGTCTGAGCTGCATAATGAGTCCCTGTACCATGTAAATAAATAATGACTAAAGAAAAATAATAATGAACAACTGGGACACAGGAAAGGAGAAAAGAAAGGAGCATATATTATATATATATATCAGCTAAGATAATTGTACTACTAATTTCTGTTGGTTTATTGAAAGGAGCAGTTAATGCTTAATTGTATGATAAATTTTGCATGCCTATATCTGGTAATCTGAACAACTACTTTGAAGATAACAATATACAACATAACAACCATTGTTAATTTTCTATCATCTTGTTTTGAAATTCTTTATTTAATTCTTTTTACAATAAAAAGGATATATGAAAAACAACAATGAACAGGAGACTAGGAAAAAATAATTGATTCTGATTATTACTGATTCTGACAATGAAAATACGTCAAATGACGACATCAGTTGGCCTACTTCTTAAACACATTTTTAAATTCTTTTATTTTTAAAGAGAGTACAAAATAGTATTAAACCAGAAAAATGACAAACGATGCAGAATTTCAATAAACAAAATAATTTTACAGTATATGTTCTATTGCATAATGTTGTCTTCAAATTAATTGTTCATATTACCAGACAAATGCAGGAAAAATTGGAAGAAGAAAGAAATATACAGGAAATAAAGAGAAAAAAGACAAAGAATTATTAAAAAAAAAAAAAAAAAGGAGACAAAACAAATTAAGCATTATCTGCTCCTTTCCACAGATCAGCAGAAATCCACAGTACAGATGTCCAAACCATCAATATTCTATGCATCGCCCAACACAGGCCATTCTTTTGGGAGGGGTGTGTCTGTGTGTGTGTGTGTGTGTGTGTGTGTGTGTGTGTGTTGTCTTTTAATAAAGTGGCATAATAAAGCAAAGAGAAACAAATAAAGTTATATTGCAGTCAAAAACCTGAATTGAAAATAATCTAGACATCAATTTCAATAAGAGGCTTAATATGCAAATTGAAGGTAAGACTAAGATTTCATTTGAAACCATGAAAAGATTACCAATAAAAAGAAATAATTACTTTTGTAGAAGTCTGAACCATTAATGATAAATTCTTGGTTACTAAATAAATTAGAGTAATACAATAAATACTGTAGGACCTAGGAATAAGCTTTCAATAAGCAAAATACAAAATTCAATGTCTCTTTAAATAATTAGAATTTAAAATATTTCAAATAACCTAATTTTAAAAAAGAAAAGAAAAACTAGCATCTCCTTGATTCACACTGGTATTTTTTTAACTTACAAATAGTTACTGCAGATATGTTTCTTGTCAAGATAGTTTATCGTCAGTCTTATAAGAAAAAGTCCATGAAAGCAGCTCTGATCATCTTAATTAATCTTTTGCAGAAATAAGATTATTATTCCAATCAACTCACTGACACACTAATGAAAGCAAAACAATTTAATAAATATAAATGTTTGTTTAAAGCATAGTCAACCTGTTATAATCTCTTCTCTATCATTTTAAGGCAAAAGTGATTCAATTAAATCTCTAGGCTCAAGAGTTTCCTAAAATTAAAACAAATTACAACCATTTACAAAATGAAAAAAATTCTACTGAAATCTTACCATATCTTCTCCATTTAATAGAACTCTCTAGAAATTATTGGATTAGGACAATGTATTTTTTCAGACTGATTATTTTAAATAATAATAATAATTATAATAATAAAGACACTGAGGATGTCCTTAAACAGAACAAGAGAATACCAAGAAAACACTTTATTTCTTAGCTTGGAACTGAAATTGTGTGGGAAGTTTTTGTATGGAACACATCCATCAGGAATTTAAGGCCTGGGGAGATAGCTCAGTAGAATAAGCACTTACCTAGCAAGCACAGGGTCCTGAGTTCAATCCCAGGTATCGCAAAACAAGAAGGGGGGGAGGAATTTAAGGGGTTAGCCAAAGAGCTCAGCAGATTAAAACACCTGCAAGCGGGTGCAGGGGCCAGGGGCTATGCTGACCCCACACACCGAGAAACAGCAACTGAGACTGGGTGTGGTGGCATGCACTTGTAATTCCAGCACTTTGGAGGCTGTACAGAAGGAGATCACTATGAGTCTGATCTAATAATGAGACTCTGAAAACCCTGTAAACCCTTCCCTAAAATACCAAAAGAAAAAGGAATTTAAGAATGGTACATATAGTGCCAATTGGATGTAATTGACCACAAGCTATAGTACATTGGCTATACTCAAAGACAAGTCCCTAAAAATGTTGAGACAAATACTAGAGCTTTTTACTTTCTTGCTTTCAAACAGCACCATAAATTTACCAGAGTTCGGCTATAAGTGTATCCTACGTAACTAAAGAGAACATATCTGTGTGTGCTCCAACCTATGCCTCAGTGCTAGAACTGATATGTCTGTATCTTCATTTGAACTGAAAATATCAGTGCAAATAGACAGACCACAAGTTGGTATTGTCATGTAATCATACGCAGAATCCTCTCCAGAAATGACACACAGCCTCCTGCAGCAGGCACGCCTTGCAAGCCTTCCTGTGCTGGCTTTGCAGCAGCCTGACGGTGGGCAGTTTCCAATGGTGTGGCGAATGGAGAGCTCATGTTAATGAGATTCTCCTTCTGTAGCTCTCTACCTCACAGCCTGCTAAAGCACAGAAAGCACGTGATCCTCATGGGCCTTTAGCTCGCTTACATTTTTCTAGTCTTACGAATGCTTTAAAATCCATTTATATTTATGTGACACCAGAAGGGATCTTTTCCTTTGCTTGTCATCTATAGCAAGAGGCTTCTTAGAGTGTCCACTTCATTCCATTTGTTCTTTTTCCTTCCAAATTGAACCATATCTCAGAGGGACTAAACAAGAAAAAGAGTAATAAAGAACAAATGAGAAGACTTCTTATCTCTCTCATAGATATGATAGTAAACTTTATTGCATGACATCATTATGAGGAGAACAGTTTCATGAGGGTAATATTTCATTAAAAGAAAACACTGCCAGCCTGGAGTGATGATGCATGCCTGTGATCCTCTACTTGGGAGCCTGAGATAGCAGGATACAGCTTCGGGACAGACTGGGCATATTAGGGACAATGTGTCTCAAACTTTAAAAATTGTAAAAGGATGGAAGGAAGGAGGTAGGGGAAAAAAGAAGGAACAAAGGTTGAATCCTCTTAGTGCACTGCCTAAGCTAAGATCATATGGTGAGTAGTAGTTCTGATCCTAAGAATTGGCTATGAAAATAAGAATGGTCTATTTTCAGAATGGCCTCATTTTAAGTTCACTCTGAACTTTATTTGAATGTGTTGCATTTAATTTTAGCTAGATTGGTCAAAAGCAAATAAAATTGTCATTGCAGATACTCAAAAAATAATAATAAAAATAACTAGGCATAAAGTTCTAAACATCCTAAGTTAAACTATTGGGTTTTTCTTCCTGCCATCCCAGCACTGGGGAGGCTGAGGCAGGAGGACTGTTGTCAGTTTGAGACCAGCCTCAGCTACAAAGTGAGCTTAAGGCCAGCCTAAACTGCATAATGAGACTCTGTATCAAAAAAACAAAAAAAAAAAGCTTATTGGTTTTTCTTCCTTTTCCTCCTCATCTGAAAGTTTCTACAATAAAGAATGAGTGATTTATTTTTTACATTTTCAAAAAAGAGACAAGTTTTTTGTTTGTTTATTTGTTTTTTTTTCACAAATGGCATTAAGGCAAGCGATTTTTTAAACTTAATCAAATTCTTCTATCTTTATTTTCTTCTCCCTACCTCAAAGTTATTGCTGACTTTAACCAGCCTAAACAGTTCATCTCTAACCTTGGTATTTGCCCTCTTCAAATAATCATACATGTTTCTTGTCTCGCCTCTCTACTCTGGTGCCCCTAATGTCTTCAGTAAGCAACACATAATGTGTTCTTTTAATCATTCCTCATACGTCCATTGCTCCAGCTCCCTTAGCATTTTTGTTGTACTTCTCTGAAACCCACTCAGTTATTCAACATCTCTCTAGTACTGGGAAGCTGGGAGCTGGGGCTGTCTTGCCCCTGCTTTACACAGAAAAGAGTGGTCACTTTCCCTCTGCTGATGTCCACCAAAGCACACAGTTTTAAGAGCAAATCAGATCTTTTGTGATAATTTTACACAGAATAGTCTTGCCTAATATTTACCTTTTCTTCAAGAAATAGGATAGGGGAAATATTTCTTTCGTTCTCATACTCACTACCTCAAGTTTATTAAAGCAGGACATGCACGGGCTGCATTTCTCCCCATCTTCGTCAACTGACGAGTTCCTTATCCGTATACTCCGTGTATGCCTCACCTCCCTTTGCAGCACTGTTTTTCTCCAGTCTTGCCAAGTTCTCCATTCCACAGCACTCCTAAGTTTAATTAACAGGATCTTTACTTGTTATAAGTTATTAATAATGAGGCCAAATAAACCTTACAACAGCACCCCCACTCAATCACTCCACGCAAGCCAGCTTATCGCTGGATACCACTTTGTCTTGTTTATGGTCTTTCAGCCAGTTTTTAGCACAAGTGACAGTACCCATGTTAATCTGAATAAGATTTCAAACAAGATTTTGTGAAGTAGTATCACCAGTTTCATGCTCCTTTCAGTCACCAGTTTTGTAATTTGATCAAAGAATTGTTAAGTTTGACTGCTGTGGTTTAGTCTTCAATTTTAGAAGTTACTGTTATTAGCTAGAGAAAAAATGGTTAGGCTATTCAAATACTGGAAGATGGACTTCTCTAAGTGAAAGCCATAGAAATGAAGATTTTTAAAAGTAATAAGCATTCATTGTAAAACAATATACATTTAATAATATGCCTAGTTTCCATATTTCACTGTTATCATCAAAATTTATGAATATGTCTATATAATGCAAGTATTTGTATTCAAATTACAGAATGGGAAAAAATGCTTATTTACAGCTCTTCTTTAGAGTACCTTCCCTTTCCTAACATACACTGCTACTTGCAATCTAATGAATGATGTATTTCTCTCCCACACCAACTTTCCTATAATCATCAGATTCCATAACTATTTTACATTATGTTACATTGGAATTCTTATTTTGAATACATGTTAAGGAAAATTAACTCAAGGAAAGACAAGCACTTGCTTTTCTGTTTCTTGCTTTTCAGTTAAGTACAGACAAGAAATGTAATGAATGAATCAACAGTACACATTTTGATGAAAGCAATGTTAAGCATACAAAACACTGCACATTCAAGAAAAGCCTTGCATTTTTCCTAATTCATAACATTGAAAATGAGATTCACAATCTTGTTAGTGTCAGGCTATAGTCATTCATGTTGCTCTATAAATCAAAGAATTTTTTAAAAGAAAAGCACTACACTTTTAATGTTGAAGTTTTTTGTTTTGAGCTTTATGAATGAAATTTGCTCAGGAAGATCCTGACAGAAACATCAAAGGCATAGAGAGACTTCGTAATTAAGAAGAAACCCAGAAGGGTACTTCTAGGCAGTGCCGATCTCTTGACACAATTGAATTACAGAAAGCAACATTAAATACCTCTGTTTACTAAAAGTAAACTTATGGTATTCTTGCCAAATCCTGAACCACAATTGCTGTGTGTGTCATGGAGGTGACAAGTGTGTCTCCAGGGACAGGGTACAAGGAAAGAGCACATAAAACTTCCGCTCCAGAGGAAAAGCAGCCCTGACACATAAGACAGAGAAAGGTGCCCCTATGTCCTCCCACCTGGAGGTATAGTGCTGTCCTGGCATGTGACAACAAGTAGGGATTAAAAACAGAAGAAATATCTGGGACAAAAAATGTCAAAGCCTTAGAGTCAGTTACAGACTTAAAGAGGACAACATCTAAAGGAAAGCCACGTATAGCAATATGGGCTTCAAAGGGGGAAGCGACAGCTAACAGTATATTAGTTCTGAATTATAAAACTTTCCTCCAAATCCACATTAGACAAGTTTGAGCAGACATTCTGGATGCATTGAATGTAAATGTAGTAACAAAAGCTGTCAATTAAAGGTGTCACCTTTTCCAGCACTCAGAAACACAAATACGAGTTTTTTTAATGCCTTGATACTCGTAAATTTGAAAAATGGTTTGTCAAAGATTAGTTTTTGAAATAATTTGCTGAGTTCAACCTGGAAAACCACTGTAGGAGAACACAGTATCAAACATATCTTGTTCAGTGAATGACACTGAATTATCTGATGCTACATATATTTAGGTGTATGTTTTCTAACAATACACTTACCTCAAGCCATCTGGATTTCTCAGTTCAGTAGGCAATTCCCGCTAGGGATCCTTTTATCCCTTCCAAAAATAAATGAATAGAGGACAACTTTAAGTGCTGTTCCGACTGATTTCAAAACCTCTATTCATTACACCAGATTCTGGAGCACAAATTCCTTGGCTTCTGAGAGCATAATCATTCCATAGAATTGCTTTTTCTGTTATTTGCTAATCCAGGATCATAGCAAGTTTGAGATATTTGAACGTATATCAAATACATTTTATCACTTATTTCTTCCTTAAAAACTGAAATATCTCCTGCATAAAGCCCTCTTTTGATACTTACATCATGAAAAGCAGTAACAACCTAATGTATTGAAACCTTATTTGCATATAGAGCAAAAAAATTAGTCTTCCAATAAGCAGAAATGTAGACCCAAAATATAAACACCAAACACTGCATTTTCATAAGAAAACATGCACTGTTGAGGGAAAATTCATGACAGACAGAGCACTGCACCATACATAAAATGTCAAACATGACAAAACCCTTATGAACACCAACATCTCCCACCACACCATGGCCAATGCTAAAGGTTTTTAGGGTTAGCACATCTGCAAGTGCAGATTTTATAGCAGCATACTCTTCTTCTCAGATATGTGAAAAATAAGTCATGGGTGGGTCAAATATTTAATGTTTTTTCCCCTGTAAAAATCCTGCCCAGCATTTACAGCAGAACAATTACACAGAACACAGCTTCTTGTCATGGAACAGATTCACCGTGAATTTCTGAAAGCTAGTTTTTAACTGCATTAATTTGGTATTCTGGAAAGAAAACTAAGCAAAAGATCAAGAAACAAATGTAGCCATCTTCCTTCCCCAAAAATTAAATCCTCTCTTAGCATCTCCACAATTCAACTTATCAGAACTTCATTTCAGAAAAGGCACTTTGAGAACATGTCACAAGGCTTCCTTGCCACTGATTGTAAATTATTTCTGGATAACTGCAGAAAAGTTTTATAAAACAAGAAGCATCACACATGCAGGGCATACTTATCCTATTCCTAGCTTTCTCATAAGTGAAGCTTAAATTAAATGTCAAAGATGAACAAAATCTATTGTATAAGCAAACAGCTGACCTAAATCTACCACATTTTGTTTGTCAAGTGTGTATATTCTAATAAATTTTGTAATGTAATAAGACAATTTTTGCTACCCTTTGACCACATCAAGTCGGATACAGAGAGAGAAAGTCTTCTGCAGAAATATTACTTTCTGCTTGACTCTCTAAACAAAAATCTATTTATACCATTTGGTAGACTGTGAGAGAAGCTTTTAGGAAAATGTTAATAATAGTTGAGCAATGTAGATCACGTACAAGAGAAGCAGAGAAAAGAGTAAGTGACTCATGGGTACTCATCTTTTTTAGTTTTACTAAGTGACCTCAGGGTTATGGCTGCAGTAACCTAACTTAGTGATGTGTAATTTGGTTTTCTTGATAGAAAACCTAAAAGTTGTTGGAAAAATCACACAATTTATAAGAAATACAAAAGCTTGAAAAATATTTTTCCTCATTACTACCTTTAATATGACTTTCTAAATGACACAAAAACATCCATCAATCTATTCCCATTCTTTTTCTTGGACAGCAAAGCAAGCAACTCAAAAGTCCTTCACACATTAACTATGAGGCACAATAAAAGATAATCTTTTCCACAATTTCAGAAGGAGAAAAGCATTATGCTACTGTCCCTACCCCTTCATGACTACATGTCAATACTCCCCTCCAGAAGTCTTTCCACATCTAAAACAACAGTTTCGGCTCTTACAGGATGTGGCCCGAGGGGGTCTGTAAAAACACTAGCAAAAGGTATAATCCTTCTTGCCCAGGCAGTGCTAAGGCAAGACTTTACACACTTGCAGGCCAAGATATTTTATAATACCCTTGGCCTTCATCTCCTCATCTGTAAAATGCAATAATAAGGCCAAGTCATATAGGTCTGACTTGGGATTATTACATGATAGGAGATCTGACTTTACGACAAATAATACAGAAAGTGACTGCAGTGGACAGAAGTCAGCAACCACAGGTGGCCTCTCCTTGTTGGGTCTGCCTTCCCTAAAGGCTGCTAGAAATTTGAAAGCGTCTGTATCATCCCTACCTGGGGATGGCAGCACCTTTCTGGAAACAAGTCCTTAAGCTAAAACAGAATGACAGAACTTTCTGTGTCAGTATTGTTCTTCACCTTTAACTCTTTTAGCACAGAATTTAAAAACCTCTGTGTGATCTGTTAGCCTAAGGTCTCTCACCCTGAGTATCATACTCTTTAAATAGTCTGAGCTATGGCCTTCATGTCCAGCTTGCATCTCCTACCTGCCCACCTCCACATCTGAAAGTATTTCTCATCTGTCCTTGTTCATGTAGTCCCATTCAGCTCTTTTTTTTTTTTTTTTTTTTTTTTTTTAGTTCATGCACATTGTGGTTGGCACCCTTGCATGCTGTTTCTAAAAGACTTCAGTTCTTTCCTCCATCTCTGCCTCGCATTCTGAGTAAATCCTTTAAACTTCGTTTTATGACTTCTCTATTCCCCCCCCACACTTGACCATACAATATGAGTTTTACCCATTTTTTTCTCTATTTCCAGAAAAATTAAAACAGCTGCTTTCTTCCTCATCTTGGGTTGCACCACGTAAGTGACAGGATCTGGCTTGCAGTGCATGGATGCTAAGATATTCACTTGCCTCCTATCTGCCTGGTGTCCCTCTATGCCTTCTTTACATTTTACTCTCTCTAGGCTGCTGAGAGAAGTGAAAACAGGATTGCTAGGCATCCCCACCCTTGGGAGGCTGAGGCCGAGGACTGCTGAGTTCAAGGCCAGCCTGGGATACCTAGTGAGTTCACAGACAGCCTGAACTACACTACAGGATCCTGCTCACAAAAAAAGAAAGAAAGAAAAAAGCAGCGTTGTTATACGCACTTGTGCCCTGGCCCGCCCTACCAATAGGTACCCAGTGGGATCCAAACAGGAAACAGGCTGGTGGACCAAGAGATGCTCAAGTCTGAAGTCTGTTCCCTGAGGAAGGAGAAGGAGTTGGCTGATGATGAACTGGAGAGCTACAATAAAAACAAAAACCACAACAGACTAAAGAAAGAGGACTGGTCATAAAAGTGCATTACTCAGGTTCCACATCAGCAGCCACTCAGTGCAAGCAGCTCTCTCACTTCCCACTCAGTCTAGTCTTGTCAGCTGTGGCAGTCAAGTTTTTACCCTAACTGAGACCCACATATAAAAATACATTTTATATCATGTCCCAGTAAAAGTTTCAGCAAGCAATGCTTAGAGGTCTCAGTTTTCCCCTTCCTATGCCCTGATAATTTCCATTTCATCACTTTGCTATTTCTGGGATTAAATTCTAATAAACAGTCAAAATAATAGCTTTGAAAGCTTTGCAAACCACCAGTCTGCAGACCAGGGGCCTACTTACAGTTTATGGACCCTAGTCCTCTCCTTCCCTATGCGTTACCCTTCCCAGCATTCCAATCTACTTCAAGTTGTTAAACAGTCCTCTTCTCCAAGCCCAGAAATCTTCGTAAATTTAGTCCCTGTCTCTTTTACCTGCCGCGCAGGAAAAGTTGTTACTCACAGAGGTTCTTTGGACACCCTATACTGATCGAGGGAAGTCTAACTGAAACCGGGGGACCTTATCTTTTAGAACAGGTGGAAAACGTCTTGCAAATCTTACTCTATATAAATGTTTTGATGGAAGTAAATCCGTGTGACAGACAGTAACTAGAAGAAGAAGAAACGTGAAGGAAAAGCCTTGGCGCCGGTCTACCCGACCATCCGAGTGCAGCTCAGCTCTGTGTTCGAGCTCAGCTAAGACCACCGGCGCGCGATCGGCCTCCTCCAGGAGGAAGAAGACGCCCGACCCCTCGGCTCCTTGCTCGCCGCTGCGCGCGAGCCCAGGGCGCACCGCACGTGGCTGGGGAGCGCCGGCGCGCGTGAGCTCCGCTTCTGGTTCGAACAATGCCTTTTTCTACTTCCCTGACAGAGACGCCTTGCCAGCAGTCCCCGAGGTCTCTGAACCGCCCTTTTGTGCACCCCAAAAACTAGAAACAGAGTTTTCTCTCAAATCCTCCTCCTCTGTGGGATCAGGTCTGGGACCGAGACTAACCTCGGATCCGAGTGTGCGGGGGGAGCCGGGTGCGCTCCGCGGCTTAGGTTCGCGCATCCGGACGTCCTGGGCCGGACCAAGCCGCGACTAAGGAGCCGGTTGCGGCCTCCGCCCTGGGTAATGTAAAGCAGCTGGGAATAATGCAGGGAGCTGCTGGGAAGGAGAAAGAAGGACAAGGAGTCAACAGAGTTAACCCGGATGAGCCCGCACTAATTACTCTGGGGCTCTCTCGGCTCTGCCTGTCGGTGCGAACCTCACAGTCAAACTCTTAAGTCTCCAAAACGCAATGGACAGAGCGAGCGCTTACTTCTCCTCCCCCGCGCGGACCTTGGACACCGTCCCGCCCAGGAACGCTGGGGCTTCAACATCACCACTGTCGGGAGGGGTCTCGGGAGACGGCGTGCAGGGAGACCAGCCTTCTGTCGCCAACCTCCGCAGGCCAGTGTCGCACGGCGCGGCTGGGGACCCGCGGCGGACTCCCCCGAGTCCGCCGTGCACACCGACCGCTCCCGCAGGCTCCCGCAGACGGAATCCGGACTTTTCCCAAGGCCAGGCACAACCCCCGAGGAAAGACCTGGCGGCCCCGCAGCTGCTCCCGGCTGTGCTGAGGAGGCAAGCCAAGGGAAATGGGTTTAAATGATAGACAGCTTCGCCACCCTAAGTGGTCATGTGTAACGCTCTACTTTGGCTTCTACTACACTTAGAAAGTGAAAACTAAAAAGTGGGTTTTCAGGTGTTTGTTTTATTATTTAAAACGAATTATTAAAAAACTATGATCCGTTTATAATTCATCTCTTATTTTGCCAATAAAGACAGGCAGTATTGACTTAATCCATCACTGCAAAACGTGACTGCTGCAATTCGAGTTCTTTCAAACGCACGGGGCTAAGCAGAACCTTCCCCGAAGACTGTTGCAAGAACTCTTTTTTTAAAAAGAAAAGAATTTGACTGGGTGTCGACTGGGACCCCAGTGGCTTAGCTCTCTGCTAGGATCACAAAACTGAGTCAAATCCCAGCACGTGGGGTACCCAGGAAGTTTGGATTGTTGAAAAATTCCGAGCGCGCCCACGAAGCAAGGGTTCACGTTCTTGTATTGTAGGAATGGGTAGGAAGGAAAATTAACCCTTAAAGCTTTTTTAAGAGGAGAGAGTTTTTAAAGGCACTCACCCCTACATCACTGTAAAGAAGAATAATACTTGGGAAGGAGAGTTTAAAATCCGCGGGACTAGACTCTGCTCCGCTTTAAGGAAACCCGGCTCCATTTTTACTGTGGTTTCGAGGCGCAAACGACCTCAAGGCAAGCACCTCTCCCACCAAGAGAGGCGAGGCCAGGCCGGCGGCGTGAAAGACCCCAGTCCTTTTTCTACACAGTCACCTCGGCGCTGCCGCGTGGCGGATAGAAAAGGAAAAAGACACACGGGGAACCAGGTGGGAGCTGATGGTGCAAAGATGCGCCGTGCGCGCTTTTCAGGAAGAGCTCTCAAGTGGCTACCTGCTCTAGGCCTGACAGGATGAGGTTTTCCGTACCGGGAAACTGTGATCAAAACGTTACAAAGAAATAAAATAAAACTTTTCCCTGGATAACCTGTCTGTATATTAGAAATAATTTTTTTCTTCACTGCCAACGTCCAGGTTTAAAATACAATTAGTTTAATGGACCTTCTTCGCGTTGATGCATGGACACTTGCAACACCAGGTCATTCTCAAGGCAGAATGAAATTGAACCTTCAAGTAAATTCTTAAATGGGCAAGAACAACTCTCTGCACATAGGCTTCTTGCACATAGAGAACTACGATCCTGTAAGACCTAAAGCGCGTACTTTTAGGAGAAGGGATACCCATTCTCTCCAGGGTCGGATACCAGAAAGAATATACAACACAAAGTCGTTGGGCACTTCTGTCACTACATAGTAACCCGAGATTCAAAATGAAGATTCTAACTCATTTCCCCACCCCTGTTGCCCCCACTGTGAGGACCCGAAGGGCATCCCCTGACTGCTGCTGCTGCAAAGCCCAGCCCGCCCAAACCGCAGAAAGGCAGAGCCCGGGAAACAGCAGGCAATGGAGCTTGCTCATCATACTTGGAATTAAAGGGCACTTCTCCAGAAAGTCAGCGTGCCAGACAATCATTCGACGTGAGACGGACCGAAGACTAAAATTAGGTCAGAAGTATATGGCCGTTTCCGTGCGTGGAACTATACATACTAACTGCAACTCCTAAGAGGACACGTGGAGAAGTGGCGACATGAAGCCCTCATCATAAAGTTTTAATCTCTTTCTAAAGAAGTTGAGCGCAACGTCTGGCTTGATCAACGCAGCGTGTCTGTGGAGTCTCTTGAACTTTATTCCTAGAAAGACTAAGGCCAAGCGCCTAGCTGCTCCAACCTCTGAGGAACAGGAAAGATACAAACAAGGCTCTTTAGCCACACCGTGTGCCTCCGGGACTTGAAAGAGACCGAGTGGAAAGGGCGCTCCCCACTTTGCAAAGCAAGCCTCCGCGGCACGTGCACCAGTCTGTGCGGTTGGCACGCGGGGCGTGGGCGAGCTCAGCCCTCTGCCCTGCCTTGGCCCCCCGAATTCTGGAGAGGCGCCCTCTCGGACAGCATGGGCCTCCAGTGAAGCCATCGCTCGACTTTTCCCAAAGAGAACCAGCAACAGACTTTTTTTCTGGGTTCAACTCAAAAGATTCTGTGACGGAATGCGGTCGTGTTGTGGCTGCGCACACCTGGGAGATGAAGGCCGAGAATTCCAAAGACTAGACTTCCGGGGAGACTTTCCTGTCTGCGCATTAATTTTTGGCCATAAGATATGACAATAAAATGGTATGGCTAGCCTCCTCATTTCCAGAAAGCCAAGATATTGGACATTTCGTTTCCATTTATCTCCTTAGTCCCTCATTTCTTGAGAGAAAAGCCCCCAGTAAAAATAAACGGCCACCTAGTCTAGCCCTCTTTTTGCCCACCCACAAAACAATTCTTTCAAAAAGATAAGGGAAAGGGGAAAAAAAGGTAAAAGAAAAGCAACCTGAAGCTCCCTTGGCTATTTACTATTTTAACTCTGCACTTTAAAAACAATAACGCTCTTTGTAAATTTTAGTGACCCGAAGGGCGGCTGTAATTCACTGGGGTCAGAGAACAGGATCTTCACACCCGGCACTTTTGGAAAGCACAGCTGGCCTAGCGTGAAACTCCGGTGGCCCAAGGATAAGGTCGCTGGGAGGAAACTCAGCCGGAAATCGGCGCCTGCAGCGTGAGTTTCCTTTCTCTACTGAAAGTTAGTACTGAGTAGATCCTAGAGGCCCTGTTATAGCTTACTTGCATCAGATAATTCATTATTTATCTGAGAAACTTAAAAGGAGGAAAATTTTATCCTAAAACTCTAAGTCGCACTTCATCCCTTTCCACTGAAAGAGGAAAAACCTAATAAATCTTTCTACAGAGTTCCTTGCTACGTCAGAAACTGATCCAAGGCCCAAAGAGAGCTTAAAATTAAGCTTTATACTTCCTCCAGGGCTCATATCAACAGTTATATGTGGAGGAATTGGAAAATCAGAGATGACATACAAAACTTTCCAAATTCAGGTTGACTTTTTGAGCCTCAAAAAGATATTTTCTAGGCACTGTATAAAATAAGAACTTAACTAGACTCCCAATCTTGTTAAAAGTTCAAAAGCTCTTAGCTTCTCTCAAAGTTGCACATGACCTAACAACAGAAGAGTGAGATATTCTAAATTGATTCTGATACACATAGGTCACCAGACTAAAACCTTTTGTTTAAGTAAAAATATTGTACTGAACTCTTAAGAACGATCAGTTTGATGATCCAGTTCCTTTAGCCAGAATAGACTTAGGCTGCTAATTTTGAAATTCAGATGTTGAGTAAGTCACCTAGCCCAAGTCTACCTATTGCATATTGTTGTTTAGTCACCATTTTCTTCCTTACCCAGAAAGAAGACAAAGCTCTTTTCATTTACATGGTTTATTGTTGTAAACATTAAAATTGTCTTTCTCAAAGAAAGAATTTATCAGAAAAAAAAAAAATCAGCGTCTCTAACTGTCATACACCATAGAAAAAAAGGCAGTGATTCCTATCATGTGCCATACTAGAAATATACAAAGAAAAATACTACAGAATATGGCAATATTAAAATTTTTACTCCAACATAAAATAATATATTAACTGACAACTTTAGACATTAAAAAAAAAAAACAAAAAAGTTCAAAGTGCTCAGTAATTTCCAGGGAGTTATGTATATTATAAGCACTCTGGAAACAGTCAAAAGCTGCTGCATGCAAGTTTTGTTTAGCTTTAGACAACAAAATAATCAAGATATAAACTTTCTTTTATCAACAGCAACAGTACATACAACACTTACAAACAAGGAATGCTGGACGGTGTTACAAACACTATGTGTCCCTTTTGTCAGGATTTTCTGATGTGTTAATACTTGTGCCCATCTATTTTACAATTGAGAAAATGTTTAAGCTCAGATAACTACCAATCTTTATAAAATCTAACAGACTACATAGTGTCTGAAATACTATTTATATAATATAGACATTACTGAAGTAGCAAGTGCCTATAACATGTTCAACCTAGAATCAACATGCTTGTCCCTTTTTATGTATTTTCTTTTTTTTTTGCAAACACACTTATTTTTTAGAATTTGTAATATTTATTCATAAATAGGCACAAAATAATTTAAAAAGCCAAACTGCATTGGGTAAATTTACAAGCCTTTGCCTTCTTCAACTCATGCCACCCACGCAACATTTAGTTTTACTATATATTACATCTTTCTTTATAGCAGAAAACTTTGAAGTCTTATTAAAGGGCAATACTTGTGGGTCCCCTTAAGATGTGTGTGTGTGTGTGTGTGTGTGTGTGTGTGTGTGTGTGTGTATTACACCATTTGTCTTAACTGCAACAACTAAGCAGGGCCAAACATTTCCCATCATACATTAGCAATCTTTCTTCTGAACAACAAACTGATTTTTAACTGATAATAAAAAGTTTATACCACTGTATTGTGTGTAGTCCTTGTTCTATATCCAGGATGCCCCGGAGCCAAAATGCCCTTTCAGGTTCTGCCTGCAGGTTAGGAAATAGCAACAGTTTTTATTTGTTTGTTTTCTTTAGGGATCAAGGGTCAGGGAGTTTTACAGAAGAGGGGACAGCTTATGCTGAGACAGCTCATAGGGATATCTCTGCCCATATGACTAGCCCCTCTGGACAGTTTTAGTTTTCTTTCCAGTTCTTTGAAGTGCATGGGAGAAGATATTAGAAAGGTAAAGTGTCCAGAAAAAGCTTGTCAATTATTGCTGGCGGTGGTACCAAGTCTTCCAATTTCAGGTAGAAAATACGTTGTAGCCCCTGTGTGCAAAGGGTACGGAGTTCTGGGAGCTTCCCCAACAGTTTGGACAGATAGTTGGGGCGGTTCAACCCCCCATTATTGAAAGTCACATGGTCTTTGAGACAATTAACAATTTTGTTTTGCAGCTCTTCCACTCTCTTGGGTTCCTTGAGCCCGTGTCTCTCTGCAGAAAACACAATAAAAAAACAAAAGAAGACACAACACAGTTAGCAACCAGGACCAGGGAAGACGTGTGACAAATGAAGACCAGGACAAATTCCAGCGGGCAGTTCTGGAGGGGAAGTGCCCTGCACCTGTAGTACTGACCTGTGACCATAGCCAGGGCCGCAATGCAGGAGAAGGCAGAAATGTCAATGTTCATATTCTGCAAGTTGGAGGAGAATTCAACAATGGAATCAATCCATTCCCCAAAGCCACGCACGCATTGCAACCTGTGCAAGACCACCCCATTGCAAAAGATGAGTTTACCCTCCACTGGGTTGGACCTGCAATTAATACCAAAGAGAGAGGGGAGAAAAAGAGAGAGAGAAAAGCTAAACAACTAATTACTTGAAGAGCAATAAATGAGGGATTTAAGAGGCACCTAATTACAGAAGAGTTAATAAAATGTAGAGCAGTGGACCTTGAAAGGGTTTAATTTCATAACAATCAAGAACGCCCCCTATCCCACCTCCATCCATTCCATTCACCCAAGATTTCTGGACCCACACTCCTTCCCTTCTCCTTTTGTGTTCTCTTTTCTTTCCCTTTTCCCCTTTCATTTTCTAGTCTGTCCTTTCTCTTATTGCTCCTTTCTATCCCTTTTCTTCACTGTCTTTTACTTTCTGGATTCCTCTCCAACCTCCCTGGATGCCTTCCTCTCTCATTACCTGTATGCTAATCGAAGAACAAACAGTTCCAAGAAAGCTGATTCAAAAAGCAGGTCCTGGTCGGCTTTGGGCAAGTCAGCAAAGCCTGGGATCTTCTCTGCCCAGCCCCTGATGATCTCCATGGAGCCAGTCAGGAGATCATAGAATTGCTGTATATGCTGGGTGTCATCTCCACTCATCTGATAGTCAGGGTTCGCCTGGAACTGGAATTTCATTTTAAAAAGCACTTAATGAGGTTCTCTAAAATATATAACCCGTGAAATTGCTAACCCCTTTTCTAGTAGGGGAGCCAGGTTTTTATAACAATTAAACCTCTCTCTGACCAGTAAGGAAATTAGATGTTCCGGGGCAATTAATTCAATTAGGGACGGTGCTATGAGGTCGTTGCTTTAAATATGTAAATTGCCATTTCCATACAGACTAAATACAGTGCCATCCAGCCCTGGGAAATGTTCACTCTTATCTCCACAAAACAATTGACATGTTAGTATTCATTCTAGTCCCAGAGTGGGTCTTGAGCTGAGACACCCTTTTCAAATCTTAATAATACTGCAGTCGCTCTTAGGTTTGCCCAATATACTTCCTCCAATTAAAGCCAGCACATTTTTCACAGCTGGAGTAAAGGAGGAATTTGACCACTTGATCCCTGACCCTGCTGCTCCACCCTTCTCTTTTCATTCCCTAGGCCCTAGGCAGGACCCACATCCTTCACACAGACCCTGGCAGAAAAGATTACTGTACCTCCAAGCAAGATGGAGATAATGTGGAAAGGTAGAGGAGAGGGATTGTTGCATAGCCTGGAGCTTTCGCCTTTGAGGCACTGGTGTATACACATACTCCGGTGGAGGGGCAAGCTGTTCACAGAGGTTGGACCACTCTGTGGTCTTCACAACTCCACTTTGAGCTACACCCTCTGTCTGTCAGCTGTGGCCCCACCCAAGCTGTAAGGCATGTAGCTTTACATGCTCCGTGGGTCTGAGGCTTAGTGCTAGGTGCAGGGTGTGAGGAGGGTGTCTTTCCCATCTGTTGGTTATTCCACATATCCCCCCCCCCCTCCATCTCGCACCAGCTTCTTACCCTGGAATAGTCCAGGCTGGTCATGGCCGGGTTAGAGTCGACGTGGGCCCTGACAAGGGCACTGATCACACTCACTGGTGGCGAAGGAGGAGAAGGTTCCTGTGGGCTCTTCGGTTTCGAGGGCAAACGACCTCTCCGGCCTTTTAAACTGTCGGTTCTAACCACTGCAAAAGAATAACCCTGTTTGCTCCAGCCCGGGACCCCAAGCCCAGCTGCTGCCTCCAAACCCCCACTCCAGGTCGCAGCTGTGGGGCGCCAGGCCTGAGGGCTCAGGAGCCCTCTGCTTGCAAAGCCTTTACTGAGAAAAACATTTTAAAATGCGGGGCTATTTTACATCTTCCTCCAACTGGGTCATGTAGTTAAAGACTAGAAGGGCCGGGTGGCTTTCTCTCCGGGAGGCTGGGCATGTAGGCGGGGTCGGGATCCCAGAGACCTAGTGGGGCGAGAGGGTGGGGGCTGGAGATTCTTGGTCTCTGGGAAGTGGACTGGGGTACAAGGAGTAGTTTTATGGGAGCGCGGGCTGAGAGGTCTGCAGATCGTCCCGACCTACCTTCTTTGACCATCCCAACAGCCAGACACTTTTGAAACCGGCAGTACTGACAACGATTCCGACGTCGTTTGTCCACTGGGCAATTTTTATTTGCTAAACACACATATTTCGCATTTTTTTGCACCGTGCGCTGCAAAAAGAGACAATGTATGCCGCAAATTATTTGTCTTTCCTTGTAAATCCAGCAACCTGGACACAATTTCTCATTAGCTTGGATCTACATTCCCCACAAACAAACACACACTCACAATTCCTTTTCATATTTCCCCCTTTCCTTTTCTATTTCTTTTCTCTTTTTTTTCCTCCCGCAGGGCGTTTAACAGAAGAAAATTGATAGCGTTAACATTTGAGCTAACCTTGCCGCTCTTTGCTGTGTTTTATATGCCAAGAGAAGGGGAAAGAGGCGCTCTGTAAATACAAATCCGTGGGCATTCATATTATTTACATTCCTTGGAGACCTTCTCTATTTAAAATGATAAGATTATTCAATCAGGATGGCGAAATAAAGAGATCACTTAATTTGACCATAGGGAATTCTGTTCCACTTGGTTAGCTCAGACACGGTTCTCTGTCCTAACCAATTTCAGTCTGAGCTGGAAAGACAGCTTCTAGCACATGCAAATGACCCTCATCCAAGTCCAGCGCCAGCAACTTCGGTCGAGGGCACGCCGGGCGGCTGGCTGAGGGGAGCTGCGACCCTGGGGCTCCCAATCTTCCAGCTTCCCCTGCTCATACCCAGAGGTCTCCTCCACAGCCCACGGGTGGCTGCAAAGCAGCCTTAGCTGAGCCAGGAGACTTGGGCAACCCAGGGAAGGCCGAGGCTGGGCTGCGGGGCAGAGCTGGAGGGCGCACTCCAAGGTCCCCAGCACCAGGGGGCCCTACTTGAACCCCGACCAACCCACCCTTGCTCACCTTAAAAAAGCCTTTGCAGCCCTCACAAGTGCGCACACCGTAGTGCTGGCAAGCCGCGTTGTCGCCACATACCGCACACAGCCCCTCATTGGAGGGAGAACCCCGCGACGGTGGCGAGGGCACCTGCGTGTCAAGCAGCTGCGATGCGTGACCGATCTGCAGGCCCGGGAAGCCCATGGATGCGGGTTTGCGAATGGGGTTAGGTACTGCGAAGGTCTGCCCGTCCACCACGTGATGGCTGCCCGTGGGTTCTGGGTTCATGGGGACGTGCAGGGGCCCGTCGAAGCGCATCTGGCAGCTAGACACCGGAGTGCCCGGGGGTGACTGCTTAAAGGAGAAGAGCGAGAGGCGGGAGACTGGCGTTTTCCGCTGCTCAATCATGTGCGTAGTGGCCACGTAGTTCTGGTGGAAGTTGTGGAGAGACCCCGGGTCGTCCCACATGGGGCTGTGCTGCACCTGGAAGCCTGGGGTGGTGGGTGTTGGGGGCGAGGAGGGCTTGTAGTAAACCGACCCGGAGTGTGGCATCATCTCCTCAGCCTGGGGGGGCAGGTGGCTGTGCTGCTGGTAGCTGTGCATCTGAATGTCTTCTACCTTAATGGAGGACTGCTGTCCGGACAGGGGCATTTGGTACAAGCAAGGTGGCTTGACGTCGTAGCCTGTGCTGTAGTTGTCCATAAAGGTACTGAAGCTGGGGAGAGAAGTGGTGGCAGTGATTTCAGTGTTGGTGAGGTCCATGCTAAACTTGACAAACTCTGGAGTTAAGAAATCGGAGCTGTATTCTCCCGAAGAGTGGTAACTGTAGCTCTGAGAAGCGGGGCTGGCTCCTTGAGGCGAGGACCCATACTGCGCCTGAACACAAGGCATGGCTGGAAATGAAACAGGGTGATACACACTCAGCCTGGTCAACTGAACACCTGCTCCCAGGCTCGGGCACACCTGGAGCTACACCGGCAGCCCACAGCAGTCAGTGAGTGGGCAGAGACACGAAAGGAAGGGAGAGCTTAGAAGCTGCAGAGCAATGGCATAGGGCCAGGAAGCACTCTTCAAATAAGGACCAGAACTAGAAAGCTCTTGAGGGCTTAGACTCCAGGATCTTTCCAATAGCTGTACCTCCCACCACCCCCTCCCTTTTTCACTGTCAAGCCCACTCAGCTAAAGCCCCTTCTCTAAAGCTAGGGTTCAGTAAGCTTTCTAGAAATGACCATATGAGAAAGGTAGTTGAACTAGACAATCAGAAAGTTGCTTCCTATAACCTGAAGTTACAGGGTTTGCTTGAGAAGAGTCTGATGCTCTGTTTCTTGATGTTAAGGGAACTCGGGAAAGGTGAAAAGAAATAAAATTCACTAACCTTCTGCCGAGTTACTGCTGGTTTTGTCGAGGAAATTAAAGGCGGACAGTGTCGTAATTCAGTGAAGGACCAAGTTTCCAAGATTTTTAAAAAAGCAATTGGGAGTCCAGTCTGTCCAATCTCCTCCCTGAAATACAGACACAGGAAGTTTCAGAGTCTTCCTCACAGAGACTGAGCTGAGCACATGTGGACTCACCAGGCAGGCCCTTTAATGTCTCACTGGAAATTAGTGCCTTTATCAAACAGCAGTTGAAATGGATAAGTAAAAAGACATGCCTAGAAACAAGAGAGAATATCGCCCACTGCACTGTGGAAATCCCTGTAGCAAAAAGATTCTGAAGGAGGAAAGGTATTCCATGAATTTATTTAATGCTTATGAGGAAATGAACTGGCCCCTTTGCTAGAGTGTGGGTGAAGAGGTCATTTTCATTTTAGTTTATTTCAACCTAGAATAAGAAAAGTAGAGTTAAAAGTGCAGCACTGGAGCCTGCTCTTGATTACCACCCTGCCCCTCCCCCCCGCCACCGCCCTTGGTCAAATGGGCTTTTCTTTTGTGAGGCAGGAAGAAAGTTAGACGTCAAGAATATAAAATGAGAAAAAAAAAATCCCCCTTACTAAATATTAGCAAGGCCTGAACAGTCAGGAAGGCGATTTGTGCAGAAGCATCTGGCTTCTTTTGACGGAGATTGGGGGTTCAAGTGATACAAGTTTGTTTCTCCAAAAGACTCGGTTTTCAGTATCATAATGGACACAGGGTAGGAAAAGAAGCCCCCGTTTTGCCAGGTGCATCCCAGGTCAACCTCAGAGGAAGGGATACACTGTTTTTAGGTGCTGGAACCAACGTCAGGAGCACTTTCCAGCACAGCAAGCTGAATCCCTCCTCCATATTCTCCATAACACCTTCCATATTTCAGCTACTTTCTGGAATGAGGCATTCTTGTGTCCACTAATTTTCAGATGCTCCTATTTGGACGCTATTCTAGAGCACAATCTTATTACCAATGTAAAAGAAAGCCAAACATGCACTCTTATTCCCTCCCTTCCCCATAATCTTGCTTCAATGGAGGGAAGGGAGGAGGTTAAACAGGAAAAGAGAAAGGAGACTCTTTACACCACCAACACCACCACCCCCAGCACAGCTCTTGGAGAGATGCCTCTGCTGGACGTTAACCCTCTATTACCTTCCTAAGGCGCCCCGATCCCCAGACATATGTTCAAAACCAGAAATTTCAGCCAGTTTAGTAACAAGACACTATCAACACTACCTTTACCCAACAATACCCGAGAAACATCGGCAAGCTAGCCAAGCACAGTGACACAGTTCCCAAGCAACATATAAACTGAAGAACTTCTTTTCCTGGCATTTTGAGGGCAGCTTCCCTCCTGTACACAGGACTGAAGTCTCCATGTCCAAAAGCAACAATCAGTTCCGACACCAAGAGCAAACTTTACGCACTTTTCCACGGGCGCCAGCTCCAAACACTGCGGAGTGTTCCCTCCGCGTCCACCAATGAGGAGCTTGGAAGCCTCTGCTGGCAGCCAACTCCCCCCTAACGCCAAAGCCGGAGTTCGCACAAATGCCCGTCGCAGCAACGCGTAACCCATTCCCCATCCTCCTGCCCCACTAGCGCTCCAAGCTTCTGGTGCTAACTTCCCAAAGCCGGAAAAAGAGAACAGCTAAGGAAGGATAAAAGAACGTGCGCTGCACCGGCTGCACCTACTCACTTAAGTGTTCTCCGCGTCTTTCTTCATTCATTCAACTCCGCTGAAGTGTACGTCCCTTTGGGAGCCGGGCTGGGGGGTCGGGGAGGTGGGTGGGAGCGAGGCGGAGGAAGCCGACACACAGTGAGCCCAGAGGAAGCAGAGTCAAGCGGCCGGCTAGGCAGGCGAGCGGGACGCGGAGCCGAGCGCGAGCCGCCGGGCGGACTGGCCCTGGCCGCCAATGTGCCTTTGTTTATGTGGCTCGCGCCGCCGCTGCCAACTGCACCTAAAGTCTCCGCGCGTCAGCGCGCGTCAGCGGCCGGCCGCCCAATCGCCGCGCCGCCGCGCTCCCGGACTCCTGGCCCGCGCTCGCTTTGGTATATTTCCGACCTGACGTCACGAGCAGGGCGGATTTTAAGGTGGGAACCGTTCGGCTTTCACCTTGGTGGCCAGCTTGGGTGGGTTTTTTTTTTTTTTTCTTTCCGAAAGAGGTGTAACCTCTCCACCCAAATCCGCGAAGCCCACAGCGCCGTCACATTTCAACACCCCCCAAGCTCCCCAGCCTCTGGGCGGCTCACACGTGGGAAGGGTGCAACAAAAGCCTGGGTGGAAGGGAATGCAGGCGTGGGCCAGGTAGACCGCACCTGGAGCACCGACAGGCTGTGCCTCGCCACCCTCGTCACACCCAACCCCCGGGAAATGCACACAGATGTCCCGTGACACTGGTCTCTCGGAGGGCTCGGGAAGTTCGGCCATGCTCACCTTTTCTCCCTTTTCTTAGCCTTATCTCTACACACACACACCACGCAGTCTGAGCTAAAAGGCATTAGGGACGGGGTCTATTTTTTCTTTCAAGGCTCACGTTCAGGGAGACCGAGGAGTGCGGAGGGGGAGGAAATAGGCAGTGAACCAGCCCTTTCGGGACCCCAAAAGTCACAGGGAAGCATCAGTTGCTTTTCTTTCACGAACAGCGCAGCCAAGCAGCTGGCAACAGGTGCATGTTCTGCAGAAGGATGCTCTGATGTAACCTGCGAACTCTAAAACTTTCCACACTCCCCAGCGCCCACCAACTCGTTGTTTCTTATTTTAGGGAAATAGATCGACCTTCCTCTGAAACACAGATGTATCACAGCCGCAGTCTGAGAGACTAGAGGAAAAGGCAGGGCCGGAGAAGCTGGGGCGGGGGAGGAGGGCCGGGGGTCTGCGAATGGAGAGGCGCGCGCAGCCAGCCCTCCCTCGTTCGGGCCCGCCCCACCTCCGCGGCCTCGGAGTTGCTGCCGAGTCCTCCCGAGAGACTGGCCTCCCGCCGTGCGGAGCAGGGGGCGAGCAGCTTCCTATTCCAGGAAACGCCGCTTCTCTGGACAGGGAGGGGGACCCTCTTAGAGCCCGGCCCGAAGCTGGGCGAACCTCCCAAGGCTTCTCCTGGGAAGAGAAGGCTGGAAGAAGCTGGGAGCCGGGAGGGTTCTCCCCTTCTGCGCCCGCAGAGAGTCGCAGCCGCCCCTCCTCCCTTGGCCTGACGTCCAGGCGCCCGGAGCTCCTGGCGACTCGCTCACACTCGCTCAGAGCGGGGGTCGAAAGGGCAGTGGAACTACCTTTCCACTGTCTAGGGCTGTGCGTCCCTATTCTGCACTCCCGCGACCCGGCGGAGGGGAGGCGACGCTATGCGACTCTCAGCAAAGGCCCAGGAAGATGCGGACCTTGCTGCGCTGCAGCCTAGAGAAAACAACGCGACCACCTTAAGTTTCCCCCAGATGCTGCGGCTGTGGCTGAGACCGCGGTCGGTCGCTGCAACCCGGCGGTGCCTTGGTGGGCGCGAGAAAAAAATTAAACCGGTGTGTGTGTGTGTGTGTGTGT
>PVKA01021505.1:0-30357 GCA_004027165.1 Ctenomys sociabilis | reverse complement strand
TCTTCAACAAAGGGGCTGATTTTACTGTATTCCATGTAGGTGACCAACTCTTGCTTTTATCCTTGAAAGTTGTAAATGATGAGAAACCGGTTTCAGGGAGTGATACAGTTGATCAGTCTGAGGCTCCCACTAGCCAATAATTTGAGCATGAGTAAGGATAAGAGCTACAACTTATTGACATTCCTCATTGGGTTTAAATTTATGACTTTATAGTGATGGAGAGAAAAGCTCAAAACAATAACAAAATACCACTAATTGTTTATCATTAGTTGGAAAACTGTTAAACCAAGAGGAAGATCAAGTATTATTTTTATTTTCCACATGAATAGTACCTCTGAGTTTAAACAGGAGGTGAGATAAAATTTTATTTATGGAGAAGTTTTATGTGTTAGCAAATAAATGAAATTGAAGCAATAGAATTGCAGAATCACCTTTTTATAGTCACTTAGGTTTTAATGGATTTTGACATTTAATATTGAGGGCTACTAATAACAAGAAAAAAATCATGTGTGTGTAATAAGTATAATTGGATGAAGCTGCCTACAGCCTACTGCTAATTTATCAGAAATGTAAGAAGAAATAGAAACTTGTTAAATGAATTGTGTGATGAGAGTACAGGAAACATAATCAAGTTTGATGGAAACTTGCAGGACAGATGAGTCTCTGTATTCAACAAATTACAAAGAAAAACTGATGAGCAAATGTGCAGAATAGATGACAAAATGAAACTATGATACTAAGGCTTTTATACTGCTGTAGTAAAGTCATAAATAAAAACGAGGTGTTATGTAAGAGAGAATAGTAGATTCTCTTGGTGGGGTTGTGGAGGGAGTGGTGGTGGCTGGTGCATTTCTGTCTCTTCTTTGAGATAGTTCCAAGTTCATGGAACTGTGTATCTCTGAATGTAGTTTCCTCTCTTTTGTAATTTAATGAGAGTCAAAAAATAAAAAATTGATTAGGGAGGAGCCAATGATATTGGGAGAATGTAAGAATTGATACCTTATAGATTAGCTAAGACTTTTTGACTGATTATTTCATTAAATGTTATTCTCTGAAAAGTTAACAGAATTGGTAAGTAGAAGCACTAAAGATTGTTAAGATGGCTGGTATGCTGAAAACCTTTTAAGAAGATAAAATCTGACAATGTGTGTCAGTGAGTGGTTGGAAAGCTAGACATGCTTCCACCATTAGGTGAAAGTGATAAGGTTTTGGCTTTGAGTGATGTTTGTAGGACTAAAGGTAAAATAACAGTGGGTTTTATGCAGTAGGAAGTTTTTAAGGCATGATTGTTAAAAATAAAAGGATTAGGAATGAACTCAAAAATATCTTGGTTGAGGGCTCTCATTTTTTGAGTAGGACTGAAGAATTTGAGGATAATTTTAGCTAATTTACTGTAATTTTTTTTCAGTAGGACAGATTCAGCAATTTATACATTGCACATTGTTTTCATATTGGCCTTCTGTTGCACAAGATACATACATGATACTCCATGCACAAATACTGTTAGAGCAGATGCCTCTGATCAATGAATTAAGAGAATATAGCTGTATACCTTTTTTTTTTCCAAAGCTGAATTATAGTACAGATTCAATAACTAATTCTTTTTACACTGCTTTCTTTCTAGTGCTTATCCATAGCACAAGAAGCAGACAGGATATCCTGTTGAAACACCATTAGTGTGTATATTTCTTCCCATAGAATTACGCCAAAGCACTGCATATCTATCCTAACTTTACTGTTTATACAAACACAGAATGTTCATCCCCTGCATCCCCTCCTTTGTTTAGTCCTGTCAAAGATGAGTGTTTTGTTGTTATTCAGTTATTATAGGTGCTTGAATTCAGTGAAACATTCCAACACACTCCAGCAATCCACAATAATAGTGGGTTATCTGACGAAGTTGTTGACTAGAGCGATTTACAGCTCAGCTTATTATTATGACCTTATTTGATATACCTCATTTTTATACTTTTCTGCTGGATGGTTAAGACCAAGCTAAAACAAGACCTATTTATCAAAAAATGTAACTTTTGTATCTGATGAGGTCAGTCAAGTCCCCTCAGGGTTTATCCTGTAACCCTGTACATCATCTGTAGATCCTTTGTCAGTGTCAGCCATGTGGATGAGTCACGTCCATTGCTTGACCAGTTTGCTCTCTTTGAAAGCCTGAGAGAAAGTTTTCTCTCCATGTGACTCTCCTTAGGCACACTATGGATCGTCGATCACTTTCCTCTGTGGCTCCATAATCTCCTTGATCAGAAAACTTGGGGCACAACTGAGTTCCACGATGTTACAGTACAGGTTCTCCTATGTCCTGAGTCTTCACTGACCTTGAAAGGCTAGGGCCAAAATGTTGGTTGACCTTGAAGCCCTTCCATTTCTCCAATTTTTGATCTGCAAACTTAGGTTGTTGACCATCCAGGAGAGAAGCTGATTATTATCCTGCAACATATGCAGTTCAGTTTACCCTAACTATCTGTCTAAATTCTTTTTAGTTGCTGTTACAACTTTCTATTTGTATTTCTTCTTTTGATTTCTTATACTAGGGAGACTATGCAATATTTACACTTGTGTGCCTGGTTTATTTTGCTTATGAGTATATATTCAAGTGGCATCCACTTCAATGTGAATGCTTCAAGTTTATCATTTTTTATAGCTGAGTAATACATCATTGTATAGCAGTACATCTTTTTCAAACATTCCTCATGTGATGGACAACTTGTTTCCAAGATTTTGCTATCACAAATTGTGCTGCTATAAACATAGGTACACATACATCACTATGCTTTGATGTTTCAGTTCCTCTGGAAAAATTCACAGTAGGAGGATAGCTGGTTTGAATGGGATTTCCAGTCCTAGTTTTGTGAGGAGTCTCCATACTGATCTCCACAATGGTTGCACCAGTCTACATTCCCACCAGCAGTGGAGAATGGTTCCCTTTTCTCCACACCCTTTCCAACATTTGTTGTTGGTTGATTTCTTTATGATAGCCATTCTTTGTGAAGTGAGATGGTATCTCAGTGTTGTTTTAACTTGCATTTCACGGATGGCTAATGATGTGGAGCATTTTTTCATATATTTATTCATTTCTTTAATTTCTTCCTCTGAGAAGTGTATATTCATCTCAGATGCCCATTTCTGGATTGGGTCTTTAAATTTGAGGGCCCTAATGTATCTTAGTTCTTTATAAATTCTAGAGAGCAGACCTCTGTCTGAATGCGTATTGGTTAAGATTTTTTTTTGAAACTTGCAAGTTGTCTTTTTACTTTGTTGATAATTTCTTTTCACATGGAAAATTTCTCAATAAGAATTGGTCCCAGTAGTTAATTCTTTCAAGTGTTTCCTGTGCGAATACATGTTTGTTCATGAACTCTATACCTACCCCTATGTCTTCAAGAGTTCCTCCTACTTTCTCTTTCAGGAGATTGAGTGTTGCTGTTTCAGTGTTTAGATGTTTAGTCCATTTTGACTTTAGCTTAGTGCATGGTGATAGGCTTGGGTCAAGTTTTAGTTTTCGGCATGTAGAAAGCCAGTTTTTGCAGCACCATTTGTTGAAGAGGCTATCTTTCTTGCAGCAAGTATGTTTGGCCCCTTTGTCGAAGATCAAGTGACTGAGTGTGTTCATAGAGGCCTCTGCATCTTGTAGTCTATTCCATTGATCCTCAGGTCTATTTCCTTGCCAATACCATGTTGACTTTATCACAGTGGCTTTGTAGTATAATTTCAAGCAGGAATTGTGATGCCTCCTGCCTTGTGTCTGTCGGGATTGCCTTTGCTATTCTCTGTCTTTTCTGGTTCCAAATAAATTTTAGAAATGATTTCTGTAGGTCTGGGAGGTATGTTGGTGGCAGTTTGATAGGGATTGCATTAAATCTGTACAGCAATTTTGGGAGTATGGCCATCTTCACGATATTGGTTCTTCCTATCCAGGAGCATGGAATATCTTTCCATTTTCTGAAATCCTTTATAATCTCTTTTCTTAGGGTGCTGTAATTTTCCATCAAAAGATTTTTAACTTCCTTGGTTAAGTGAATTCCAAGGTATTTCATTTTCCGCGGTGCTATTGTAAAAGTTATTGTTTCTATAGTTTCCCTCTCAGTGTGTTTGTTATCTGTGTAGAGAAATGCTATTGACTTTTGAGTACTGATTTTGTATCCTGCTATGCTACTGAATTTGTGTATCAAGTCTAGTAGCTTCTTGGTGGAGTTTTTTGGATTTCCCAAGTAAAGTATCATGTTATCTGCAAATCGTGATAATTTAACTTCTTCTTTACCTATTCTTATTCCTTTTATTTGTCCCTCTTGTGTAATCGCTCTACCTAATGATTCCAAACGTATATTGAATAGGAGGGGTGACAGAGGACATCCTTGTCTTGTACCAGATCTAAGAGTGAAAGATTTCAGTTTTTCCCCATTTAGAATTATATTAGCTGTTGGGTTGTCATTGATGACTTCTATTAAATTGAAGTAGAGGCTTTCTGTTCTAATTTTCTGTAGCATTTTGAACATGGATTAGTGTTGGACTTTGTCAAAAGGTTTTTCTTCATCAATTGAGATGATCATTTGGTTTTTAGATTTCAGTCTATTAATATAGTGTATTACATTAATAGATTTTTGAATATTGAAACATCCTTGCATCCCTGGGATGAATCCTCCTTGGTCATGGTGTACGATCTTCTTGATGATTGGCTGTGTTCTATTTGCTAGGATTTTACTGAGGATTTTTGCATGTATGTTCATGAGGGAGATTGGCCTATAGTTCTCTTTTTTAGTTGTTTCTTTCCCTGGTTTTGGAGTCAGTATAATACCTGCCTCCAGAAATGATTTTGGGAGGACTGATTCCTTTTCGATTTCATTGAAGAGTTTGAGGAGTGTAGGGATTATGTCTTCTATAAATTTCTTGTAGAACTCAGCTGTGAATCTATCAGGACCTGGACTTTTCTTTGTCAGCAGGCTTTTTTTTTACGTTTCATATTTCGTTGGCTGCTACTGGCTTATTGAGAGCTGTTCTATCTTCTTCATTCAGTTTTAGTAATTTGTACCTTCGAGGAACCTCTCCATTCCTTCTGTGTCTTCTATTCTTTTTTTTTTTTCATTTTTTTTTCCATTTATTTTTATTTTATTAAAATACAAATGTCAATCAGACACCTTAACCATACAGATTCGATGAATTAATACATTGCAAACTGTTTTCATAACGTTTTGGTATTTTACAAGGTGCATACATGGTATTATATTTACAGATATTATTTTAGCAGATATCTCTTATCAGTGAATTAAGAGTGTAGTTGCTTACTTATCTAATTTTTTTATACCTGAATTATATCAAAAATTCAATAATTATTTACCTAGTGGATGACCATAGTACTAAAAGCCGACATAATATCCTATCCAACCACCATTAGTGCAAATCTTGCCTCTCATAGAATTATGTAGAAGCACAGCGCTATCTATCCCAACTGTACTGTCTATACACACACATCCTGATTTTTTCTTTCTACAACCCTTCCTTTGTCTACACCTGTCAAAAGTGGGCACTCCATTGACTCATCCACATGGATGACACAGACAAAGGAACTACAGAATAATGTACAGGACTACAAGATAAACCCTGAGAGGACTTCAATGACCACATAGGAAATATAAAGTTCTTGTTTTGGTATGTAAGTCTTGATCTACCTAGGTCTTAACCATCCAGCAGAAAAGTATAAGAATGAAGTATACATCGTGAGCCCATAATATTAAGCTGAGCTGTAAATGGATATGGTCGACAATTTCTTCAAATAACTCACTATGGTTGCAGAATGCTGGACTGTGTTGGATTGTGGTGTTGAGTTCAAGCACCTAAGTTAGTTGAATGTCAATGTGTCTTCTATTCTGTGAGCCTAAGGATTCTCGAAGTAGCTATTGATAATCTTCTGCATTTCCACTGGGTCTGTGGTGATTTCACCTTTTTCATTCTTTATTGTTTGTATTTGAATTTCTTCTTTCTTCTTGTTGATGAGGTTAGAGAGGTGCTTATTGATTTTGTTTAGTCTTTCAAAGAACCAGCGTTTTGATTTGTTGATTGTTTGAACTGTTTCTTCATCTCAGTTGAATTAATTTCTGCTCTAATGTTTAGGATTTCCTCCTATCTTTGAGCTCTGGATTTGGTTTGCTCTTCCTTTTTTGTTAGAGGTTCAACATTAGGCTGTTTATTTTTTCCCGTTTTGTTTTCCTAATGTGTGAGTTTATAGCTATGATTTTTCGTCTGAGAACTGCTTTCATTGCATCCCATAAATTACAATAAGTTGTGGTTGAATTTTTGTTGAATTGTAGATATTGTTGAATTTGTTTAATTTCATCTGTGACCCATTGATTGCTGAGTAGGGTGTTGTTTAATTTCCATGTATTTTGTAGGTTTTTCTGGTTTCTTTTGTTGTTTATTTCCAGTTTGATTCTACTGTGCTTGGGATAATTTCTGTTTTCTTGCGTATACTTAAGCATGACTAGTATGTGGTCTATTTTAGAAAATGCCCCATGTGCAGCTGAAAACAATGTGTATTCAACTGTGGTTGGGTGGAACACTCTGTATATGTCCACCAGTTCTATTTGTTCCAAGGTCTGGTTCATTTCTGCTACTTCTTTGCTAATTTTTTGTCTGGTTGACCTATCTTTTTGAGGTTAGGGGGTGTTAAGGCCTCCTGTTAACATTGTGCTCTTGGATATTAGATTTTTCATGTCCATTAGGATTTGTCTTATATCCTTGGGTGCTCCTGCATTTGGTGCATAGATATTTATGAGTGTTACCTCTTCTTCTTAAATTTATCCCTAACCAATATATAGTGGCCTTCTTTATTTTATTTGATCCTTCTTGGTTTGAAGTTGAGAGTGTCTGAGAACAGAGTTGCTATTCCTGCTTTTTTCTGAGGTGCTAGAGCATGTGGTATTGTTTCCATCCTTTGACTTTAAGCCCATGAATATCTTTTTGAGTTAAGTGTGTTTCTCATATACATCATATTGTTGGGTTTTGTTTTCTAATCCACTTTGCCAGTCTATTTCTCCTAATTGGTGAACTTGAGTCCATTTACACTGATGGTTATAATTTAAATGTGTTGACTTATTATTGTCATGTTATTTACCTGCTGGTTTTTACTTGCTTGTATCCTGTGTTTAATTGTTTGCCCTGTTTAGTGGGTTCCTTCAGTTCTCATTCGTGGAGTTCTGGTCACTGTGGTCCCTCTCTAGAACATCTTTCAGTAGCCTGTGTAGGGATGGCTTTGTCATCATGAAATTCTTCAGTTTTTCTTTGTCATGGAAGTATTTCACTTCTCCATCAAACTTGAAAGAGAGTTTTGCAGGGTATAGTAGTCTGGGCTGGAATTTATTTTAATGTAAGACTTGAATAACTGTGCTCCATGCTGTCCTTGCCTTCATATTTTGTGTAGAGATGTCGGCTGTAATTCTGATGGCTTTTCCTTTGAATATAATCTGCTTCTTTTCTCTAGCAGCTTTTAGTATATTATTCTTGTGTTGGATTTCTGGGATCTTGACTATTATATGTCTCGGTGTGTTTTTACTTGGGTTGAAGTTATTTGGTGTTCTGTATGCTTTGGTTACCTGATTTTTTGATTGTTTGCTCATATTTTGAAGTTTTCTGCCATTACTTCTGCCCATTTTCTTTTTATATCATTTGTATTGACTCCTTCATTCTCATTGATGCCAATTAATCTCACATTGTTCATCTTGGTATCATCTTGCAGTTGATGGATTATTTTTTCCTGCATCCTCATTGTTAAGAGATTCTTTTTCACCTTTTCACTAGCTGCACCAGTGTCTTCAAGATTTGAAACTCTTTGTTTTCACTGAAACGTTTTTGTATACTGGTGATTGAGATTTTAAATTCTTCTGTATCTCTTTCACTCTGTTTCATATGATCTATTTCTTTCCTATATTGCTCATTCCGGGAATCTGTCATATTTATGATCTCCTCTACTATTTTTATCAATGTCTTTTTTAGAGCCAGTTATTAATTATTTTACTACAGAGTTTTTTCCTCATTGGGTTTCCTCTATATATTTTGACAATTGATTCTTTACTTCAGATGGTATGATTTCAAAGAATTCTTTCTTTATTTTAGAAATTATTTCTGTTCTGAGTTCCTCTTTACCTTTCTGCTGTTGTTTCTTTGCATTCAATGCTGTTAATTCATATGTTTCAGCTGGAATAGTGTTCTCTGCACTTGTTCTGTGTGGGCATTTGGTTTTCACCTTATGTTTCTGGATTATATTCATTACTTCAGATGCTGTGTACTCAAAAATTTATTTTTTTTTATTTCAAGTGTTAATTCTTGTCTGAGTTCCTCTAAATCTTTCTGCTGTTGTTTCTTTGCTTCTGCCTCTGTTGATTCATTCATCTCAGCTGAGCTAGTGCCCTCTGCACTTATTGGTGGGCTTGAGACCTAAGATTGCATTTTGCTCCTTGTCTTTGTCAGTTTGTATAGTATTGACCTCTGCCCTTTGTTGTAGAGCTGTGGTGCAGTTACAACCTTAGCGCATAATGAGATTTGAGTGTCAGTCTATTAAGTTTGAGATTATCCAGTTCTGCCTGTCCTGGATCTAGCTGTTATGTTCAGTTCCTTTTCACTGCATCCCTACTGGTACAACTGTGAGTCTGTGGTTCCCCTCTGTTGTGTTCCTGACCCAGGGAGTACCGGGGAGTGCAGACACTCCCAGACAGTCACCAGGCCGGGCGTGGTTGGATCAGGTGCTAGAAGAGTCATAAAACTTCTCACTTGCTCCACGGGCTTGGGGGCATGGGCTCCAGGAATTTCTAGTGTAATGTTTGAAGTTTTTCTTCATAATTACTTAGAATCTCACAAATGGTTGCTAAAGATTGGTAGTAGTTTTTGTTACCTGGATAGTTGAAAAGTATGGAGATGAGGATGACTTTTCAGTTTTATATTTCAATTAAATTGTTATCTATTAAAAATAAATAATACTTAATTTAAAAATATGTCCAAATTTTAATTTCCAGGGAGAAATTCTTTTATTATTTTAATTACCTTATATTTACTTTCAAATGAGTCAAGTAAACATGTTTAATACTTGGTGCCTGTGACATATATTGGTAAACATTGTTTATATGTTTGTGTGTGCATATTTTGTAGTTTATGGGTCCATGAGTATGGCTGTAGGTGGCTCTTCTGTGTTATGTATTTTCTTATATAAGTACTTATAGCTAGAGGCTCCAAGACCCTGTCTTTCTGGGTTTTTAAATTCTCATTGTCATCATATAGAATAGTCTTATTTAAATTGGAAGATATACTGGCTTTTCTACTTCCCTTGGGGCCATTCGAGAATGATGATGGGTGTGTGGGGAGGGGAGAGGGGAAGGAAAAGCGAATGTGAAAAAAGGATTAAGATGTAATGTGTCAATGTACCAACCTTCACAAGACATGTGAACAGTGTGTACTAACAGATTACCCCCTAGTAGTGATGCAGTAGCACCAACTCCTTTCCTTTGCATTCACTGCTCAGGCTAAAGATCACTATATATTGAGTCACTCTACTCATTCTACTCCCTCATTCCAAGGGTACAAGTTGGGTGCCAGCTTTGTAGTAATGTGCTTTGACATATGTAACTGTATTTCCTACCCATTGAATAGGTTAATACTTAGTGTCCAATGGTGGAAAGAAAAGTGAATGGGAGGTTATAGGATTGTATGTGGGATAATTTTTTTGGTTTTATTTGAGTAAGTTTATCTTCTATAATTTATTAATGGTAAAAGACCAGTAGAGAAACTCAAGCAGGGTATGATTATTTCTTAAGGACTAGTAAAATTGGAAGAAGTTTAAGACTGTTCCTCTGAGTACCTTGAAAAGAGAAATAGGAGAGAGCAGTAGAAAGCCTCTAACAGTGGCTATAATCCTTGTACTCACCTGGGAATATTGAGGTTCTGATTTAATTGTTCAGTGTTGTGGCATGCACACCAAACTTGTTGAACCTAATGCACTTGAAGTTTACAGTCAAGACTGAGGAACATTAGACAAGAGGAAAAAACTGGCCCAGGACTGAAAAGAATCTGGGTTTCATAATGTTTCTGTTGTAAGTTCTCTGCACATGCAATGAACAGGACTTTGTTGTATAGGGTAAATATGGTACAGTTGGATGGTCCTAGGAAATTCAGTAATTTTTAAGACTTGTGATTATTCAAGTTTCTGACTGTGGAAAACAAGGGCATAAGTGAATCCTAGTGAATGGAAAAGATTCACATGTTAACAGTAGTAATGATGAAGCATACTTGATCTTGTGATACTTGTACAGGTTGCCTGTGATTTGCTTCGGAGAATTATTCGCATCTTGTATCTCAGTAAGAGACTCCAAGGACAGCTGCAAGGAGGAAGTAGAGAGATAACAAAAGCTGCTCAGAGTCTCAATGAACTTGGTAAGTCCTTTTTGGATTAAAGAGCTAGTAGGAGTTTAAAGATGCTTCAGTCCTTTGATTGGTTGACTTTTGTTATCATCATCATCAAATATTGTTGAATAAATTTTTAAAAATTGGCCAGGTACACACCATTTTACTTTCTAAAGTGGTTAAACTTAATAGGCTTCTTGGAAATGCTATTTATTTTTATAAGTAATACACAGCAAAATTGACCCCTTTTTCATATACATGTCTGTACATTTTGGCTATCCCTTTCTGATCATGTCTAACCTCTGCCCCTAATTCTGGCAGCCAATGGTCTTTATCGTTGCAGCTTTGCCTTTTAAAGACTGTCATATACATGGAATCATGAAGTGAATGATCTTTTGAGGCTGGCTGGATTATGTTCAGCAAAATGCCTTTTTATTTCTTCAAGTTGATAGGTAGACCAATAAATAGTTGATTATTTGTTATTTGTTTAGATTTCTTTCTGTGGTTGTATTGTAGGTTGTTTGTTGATTCACTGGCTAAAGTGCTTTCTTTTGTAGTTTTTGTCACTATAGGTCTACTAGATACATGCGTGCATAGGTATTCATCTGATGTTTTCATTTTTAAAGGGGAAACATCCAGTAAAGTTGATAGTTTTTAGTTGACAAATATTATGTGATGTAACTCCTAAATTTTTTTCATTTCTTTATTTGTTCATTGTTTTCTCAGACATTTAGAGTAGACTCTTTGATATTCAATAGTTTAATGTTCCTGGTTTTGACTATTAATAAGCCGATAGGTTCCATAATGTAGTAACTGATAATTTTTCAGGAAAAAATTTCAATAGCTAGTGAATATGCAGAGGAGTGCCTAATACTTGTGTTTTAATGAGGCTTTGTGATTTTCTTCTGTTGTTCAGGTTCCTCCAAATTGTGCTAAATTGGATATGTTCAGTGGTATTTGTACTTTGATATATTTGGAAGGTCTTTGTTTTTACACATCTTAAATATCAAGAATCTGCTTACTTTTGGCTTGAAATTACTACAGTTATGCCAAAGTAACATCAGAAAAAGATTCATTTCATGTTTTTTCTGAACTTTGTCTTTGATATTTCAGCTAATCATGCTGTAATGCTAATGCTGCTAATGCTATCTTTTTGCTGATCAAAGAAATATAATAGTCTTTAAAATCATTGAGCATTTCAGTTGTATTGTGCTTAAGCATAAACTTTGCTTAGGTTCATTATTGGGAATATATCCAACTTCTATTTAGAATGCTGGGACTCTATCTTATCAAAAGTTATTTTTTAAAGCAATGTTTAATGATGGAATGTTTTCTCAGTGTGCGCTAAACATATACTTTGGCTCTATCATGCTTAATTTCTATGTTCCAAAAGTAATCTGTGTTTTACATAGTGATAAATCATTCTAAGATTTATATGTTTATCATCCCTAATGGTTCTTCATATAAAAAGTAATGACATTTTCTGTTATGACTTTTAGTATTGTACAGTAGCTCTAAGACACATGGTGATGTCTTCTTTAATCCCATTATTCCTCCAAATTTTACCTGGACTGCTTTGTTTTGTTCTGTTTTGTTTTTTGGTGTGGTACTTGATATTGAACTCAGGGCCTTCATATTGAGCTATGTGCTCAGGATTTTTTAAAATTTTAATACAGGGTCTCACTAAATTGCTAAATTGCCCAGGCTGGGCTCAAAATTGTGATCCCCCTCCTCCAGTTTCCTGAGTGCTTGGATTACAAGTGTGCTACCTGAAACTTCATAAAGGATTAAATGTTAAAAAGTTGTTGAGAAAACATGGTGGCGTTATCTTGAAGGGGATGTATTAAAGTTTTTAAAGTGATACAGATATTGTACTATTTAATATTTTCAAATGCATCAGTTGTTTATTTATTTTTTTACTATTGTAGTTCTGTCTTGTCCAACCCAGGGACTGAAAAATAATGAAGAGCCAGAGGAAAATAAATTTTCTAGTTTTGAAATTAACATTTTAATAATAACTTTCAGTCATTATTATAAGTCAATATGTGCACTAAGTGATATTTTTGTGATTACAACATCTCTATGTGGTTCTGGTTTTCATTATGTAACTGAACACAGTGGATTTATCCTTATTAGTGTAAAGCCAGTAAGTACAACCAGGAGAAAAAGAGTGAAAAAGAGTTCATTATTTGCAACAAGTAAAGACAGGACTGGGGATAGCTCTCTTAAACGTCTTCTGGAACATAGGTAAGTGAGGGCTAGAGATGTATCTCAGCAGCACAGGGACTGCCTGGCAAGCACAATCCTGAGTTTGATTCTTGGAACAAAAGTTAAAAAAAAAAGAAAGAAAGAAAAGAAAAGAAAGAAGGAAGAAAAGGCCAGGTGATATTTATTGCAAAACCTTGTCTTTGCACTCACACATGGGCATATTCCTGAACATGCTCATTTTGAGACACCTCCCACCACAAGTGCCTTTCAAATGGAGCTGCATCACCAACAGTGCTAGGTTGCATAGGCTGGGTTTGTGGTTTCCTGTTCCGGCCTCTGGAGTACCGGGATTATACAACATGAGCAGCAATATCATGGTCCATCATGATCACATACTTAAAATGGTGGATGGGGGTGCTTATGACAGAGAATGTAATGAAATTATAGTGAGCATTGTTTACTCTTAAGTCATCTAGAAAAATGAGTCTGATTTTGGCTGGTTTAAACCAGTCCGTAATGTTTTTTTTTCTTCTTCTTTTTTTGTGGTCAGCTTAGCCTACCCTAGAGGTGGGGATGGCATGGCATGTGGTGGCAGGGATTGAACTGTGCGTGGTCCCCGTGTTTGCCTAAGCTTGAGAAATATTTTGCCAGTCCCCTAAATAGTTTTCTGGGAGGGAGTTAAAATGTTAGCACTTAAGCATGCCTAGGTACTTGCCTCTAAAAGTTCTTGTCTGGCAACTGTTTGGAAGACTGTGATAGTGCTTGTGACACAAGTCCTTAAAATTAAGTTAAAAACAGTCTGTCAAGCTAGAAATGTTTCAAGGCTTTATTAAACTGCCATGACCAGATGAAATATGTGATATGGATGTTATATTCACTGTTGAGGAAAAGTGGAATGATTGGTAGTGGGTAGATATTTCTTTTGGGGGTAATACAAATATTCTAGCATTAGTAGTAATTGTTGTGTACCTTGTCAGTACAGCATATTAAAAGCCCCTGAATAGTTTACTTTGAAAGGGTGGATTTAATATTATATAAATCATGTACAGGTTGAATACTCTTTAATCTGAAAGACCATATTTCTGAATACTTCAGAGTTTGAAACCTTTTGAATACTGACACGGTGCCATGAAGTAAACTAGGAATTGAAGATAGCACTTTTCTGATTAGTTCTGTGTACTGTACTCAGGAGTTGCAGTCATCTTGGGTCCTTTGTTTTGTGCTTATGCCTTGGGTTGCACAGATTTTGCTCAGTTTTTCAACAGTTTGCTCTAGTTCTCCTTTCCACCCTCAATTAGATTTGGGTTCCATCCCTAAGAAACTCATAGGTATGTAAATATTCTAAAATCCTGAATCCAAAACATTTTTTATCCCAAGCATTTCAGATAAGTTATATTTAACTTGTATCTATTTAAAACGTATATATTCTGTATTCCTAGTGATGATTACATTAGTTTCTTTTTCCTTTTCTTTTCCTTCATTGAGGTTTAAATGGCACATGGTGAACAGATTTATTGAAAATGTATAACTTAGTTTTGACATGTGACATCACCAGTAATGGCATGGTGAGCTTAACTATCACCCTCCAGAGTCTTTTCTTGTCCTTTGGTAATTCCTCCCCAGCCATTTTCTCATCTACTGTCACTATAGATTAATTTTCACTGTAAATACACACACACACAGTTGTGTATGCTTTGTGTATTTGTTAGGCCTCTTGGTTAACTCTTGGAAATTCAATAATGTGTATATCAATAGGCAATTTATGTATTTTTATTGCAAGCTAATTTGCTGTTGATATATTACAATTGTTTATCTGAGAACAATTAAAGAAGACCTAGATAAATAATGTGTCTTAAGCTGGGGAGGTAACTCAGTGGCACAATGCCTGCCTGGCAAATACGAGGTCATGGGTTTGATTCTTGGTCCCCCCAGCCAAAAAAAAAAGTAAATAATGTGTCTTAGTTATGAGTTGGAAGGCAGTATTATTTGTTCTTTCCAAATCAATCTATAGATTCAACACAGTTGCAGTCTAAATTCTAGAAGGCTTTTTAAAATATGAGCTGTTTTTAAAATTTGTAAGGACATACAAAAGACCTAGGACCTAGAATAATCAACTTTTTTTTTTTTTTAGTTCATGTTTGCAGTGTATGTTATACTAAATGTATATCTATATACTTTGAAAACCAATTTAAGATAAGAATTAGCATGCTATTTTGAAAAATAGATTTTAGCAAATGTTCTGTCCTGAAACACATGAAGGAATTCTTCAGGAATAGCTCTTGACAATTTCAGCATTTTCTTTAAGCAATAGCTTTGAAGGTTGTTGATATAGGAGGGTTTCAAGTTCGAGACAATTTAGGCAACATAGTAACCTACTGAGACCTGCCTCTGGGAGAAAAAAAAAAAAAAAAAAAAAAAAAAGGCTGTTAATGTAGCTCAGTGTGAAGGTCCTGGGTTCAATTTCTATTACTGAAAAACAAAAAGGAAAGAAAAAGGGAGTAGGAGAAGAAGGAGGAGGGGAATGGAAAGAGAAAGGGAAGGAGGGTAGAAGAGGGGATGGAAAAGAAGGTTGTGGGGAGCAGCTTTGGATCAACTTGAGAAGTAAATCACCAAATACAAAGACCACATAATTATTATTATTTTGGCGGAACTGGGGAATGAACTCAGGCCCTTGCATTTGTCAGGGAAGTGATTATTCCACTGAGCCACCCCCCCCCCCATAATTTTTAAAAAAATTTAATTTAGTTTAGGTTTTTTGTCTCTTTGAGTCACAGCCTCACTGTGTAGTTCAGATTGGCCTTGAACTCAGTTTTTAGCCCAGGCTGGCCTGGAATTTGCAGTGATCCCCCTGCCTCATCCTCCAGAGTGCTGGGATTATAGGAATATGTCATCATACCTGACTACAAACCATATAATTTATATAAAGATTTTTAAAAGCAGACATGCTTATATGAAACTACTATAGAAACCGCTTCATAAATCAGTATGTACCATCTTAATCTGAACATTTTTGTAGAACTGTCTTTTTGTAGAACTGATTAAAATAAATTAGTCACAAGATATTTTGCCAGGTAACTAACTTGGCCATGGTCAGTTAAACAGTATAATAAACAGTTTGGATTTTGGAAAATAGTTTGCCAGGTTTAATGGTTTCAAGAATTATTTTGAAAAGTGAAGTTATGTTGTTTCCTTTACCATAATCATTATGGTATAAACAATATAGAGCATCACCAACTATGAATACACTTGTACTTGTGATAATAAAACGATATCCATTTGTATGACTCTAGAACTTCTGACTCATCATGGATTTTTAAATCCTTAACAGAAGTTAAAAATAAATAAAACTGGATTCTATTTTAATGAACTTTTTTTTTAGAAGATCATGCCTGCCTGTTCTTTACATGATATGACAGTGAATTTTATAAGCTCACATGGAATCCTTCTAATTTAGATATAAGGAAGTTTATTTATTATTATTTTTGTTTGTTTTATTTATTTACTTCTTTTTCTGTATTTTAGGGAAGGATCTACAGGGTGCTCAGGGTCTCACTACTAGATCAGACTCGTAGTGATCTGCCTGTTTATAGCCTCCCAAGAGCTGGGATTACAGGCGTGTGCCATCATGACTGGTCTCAAATGTCTCAATTGCTGGCTCAGCTTGCCCTGGGGTGTGGGGCCAGCGCTGGCATGGCAGGTCTGTGGATTGAACCCCAGCCCCTGCTCCTGCTTGCAGGCCCTTTAATCCGTTGAGCTGTTTAGCTGGCCCTTAGGAAATTTAAATTTACCCAAGAATAATTAGAAAAACCTTTATATTGTTCTTGGATATTCTACACACAAACTAATGAAGTTTACTAGCAATGAGAAGTAGAACCCACCTATTCTTACTATATTATTAGAAAACTAAAGCTGCAATTCATTAAGAAGACAATTGACATCCCTTTATTTTATGAAAAATAAAAAATTTTTATAACCTAATGAGTCCAATAATAGTTAACATACTATATATCATTGTCTTCAAAGTAGTTACTTAGTAAAAGACATAAACAAGTAAGATTCTTACAGTAAAGAAACAGACAATAACACAAATTTTGTTTTTAGTGATCTAAGACAAATTACGAATGTAACAAATAAGCTGGAAAGAACATTCAACATAATAAGTTTATAGTTCAGGGACACTGCTGTATATATTTGTGGTATATTTTAATTTGAAAATATTATCAGTGACGTATACTAAAAGAGAAAAAAGTTTGAAAACTATTGGTTTAAGCTTCCATACAGAAAAAGAAAATTGCTTTGAATGAAGAAGTTGAAAATTTTGGTAATTACTAAAGAGCGTTAAATATATTATTCTTAGTATATGTTTCTGATGGGGTACATTGGCTAAAATATGCAACCTCCATAGAATTATTAACCAATCATATGAAATTTGCATATTGCTACTGCAAATTTGAGATATATGATATCAAAGGACTGAAGATTATAGTAAGGTAGCTGCTTTTGTCTCTATATAGTATCCTGAATATTGACACTGAATGATGAAAGATCAAATAAACCAAATCTTAAATACTGTATCGCTATCATCTATTAAAATAAATTTTGGTTAATAGTTAATCCAATTAGTTAAAAAGATTTTGTGTATTTGATTTTACAGGTTTATCCCTACCACAAACAAACCCTAACCAGGAGCTTCCTGACCATATAGATTTGAGCACAGTATTGCCCCCACCTGGTGGTAACCTGAACTTAATCACATAAGGAATATAAAACAAAAATTGACATCAAACATAACTTGCTGAAACTCTTTGTCATGTGTCGTTAGGTGGTAGATTTAAAATGCATGTTAAGTTCTCTGTGCTAAGGTTATCACAAAAACTTTAAATACAATTAAACTGGCCTCAAACCTATGAGATAAGCCTAATTTAATACTAGAAGCAGTTTTCTGCATATATATAATTTATATATATTTAAAAATTTTCCTATTAACATACAACTTGATAGAATTGAAAAAGCTAACATTCTCACCAACTACAATATCTTATTTTTTTTTTTTTTTTTTTTTTTGTCTTTTTGAGACAGGGTCTCACTATGCAGTTCAGGCTGTCCTTAAGCTCACTTTGTAGCTCAGGCTGGTCTCGAACTCACAACAATCCTCCTGCCTCAGCCTCCCGAGTGCTGGGATTACAGGCGTGCGCCACCACGCCCGGCTCTCTACAATATCTTATAAACATCTCAAAAAACATTAATTAGTTCATCAATTACAGGGCACCTATCATTTGTGTGGCAGGTTTATGTAAATCACTTTCTCTCAACCTCTGCATAAATCCAGAAATGTATGTATATAAAAATACTGTTTTATCATTTTTTAAATCTTTTTATATATTTGGTTATTTTAGTACAGGGTCTACATGGTCACACTATGTAGACTGGACTCACAGTGATTCTCCTATTTTCATTCTCCCAAGTGTTGAGGTTATAGGCATATGCCAACATGTCCAATCTCAGTCACCCTCTTGGTGCACACGGGGGTGGGGCTAGCATGGAGGCAGGGGATTGAACCTGGCCTTTATGTTCTGCTAAAGCAGGCCTTTAGTCCTCTGAGCTATCTGCCTGACCTGTTTTATCATTTTTAAGAGAATATGGCTGCAAAAAAAAAAGTTGTATAAAAAAGTACATTATCTCTTCCTTCCACAACCTATAGATCATAAAATGCTGAATGATAAGTTGCATTTTAAGAATGTCATCTCATGCAAAATGGAGTTAATATAGGGAATAAAAATGCAAAGTTCAAAAAATAAACAATAAAAATTCATGAAATGAGTAGTTTCTAATATACTCAGTTGCCTCGTTACAATTTTGGTATATAATTATACTTTTAAAAATGACCTAATAACTAAACTTATAGCAGTAAGTCTATAATAGTCCATAGTCACAACATAAAATGTGTGGCATAGCATATGCAATGTATATTGATATACTGTATTTAGGTTTTTACATGTGATTATATTAGACCAAAGATTTTTCACATTTTGATGATGCATGCACGTTTGTTTTTATATTTAAGATATTCTAATGAAGTGGAATAAATACATGATACTTTTACCTTTAAAAAAATGACACTGGGATATTTAGTAATAGCAGCAATTTCTTCCCAATCAGTTAAATGCTGTCACAGAGTTTATGGAAGGAATAAGGTGTTGGTGCTTAAGAGTTCTAGCTGTGGACTTAGATTTTTGCAGCTACATAGACATACAACCTTAGAATGTCAGCTGTGAAGCAGACTTTCTGTGTTGTTCAGTGATTCATCATTGATATCTCAAATACCATGTGGCATGTGCAGTAGGCTTCCATGAGTATTTATAGAAAAGATTAATAAAGTTTCCTAAATTATACAAGTAAATGACAGGTTTTTTTTTTTTTTTTTTTTTTTGGTTCCAGGAATTGAACTCATGACCCTGTGCTTGCCAGACAAGCACTTATTCTACTGAGCTGTCTCCCCAGCTTTTTTTTTTTTTTTTTTTTTGCATTATTATTACTTTGCAGCAAGTGCACACATATTGAAATGGCAAATCTTGGCCCAGTGTGGTGGTGCATACTTGTAATGCCAGCACTCGGGAGGCTGAAGCAGAGGGATTAGCTGTAAGTTCAAGGCCAGTGTAAACTGTGAAGTAAGACCCTTTGTCAAAACAAAAACAAATGGGAAGTCTGAGAGTTTTTTCCCTATAGACAGCATCATCATCACTGTTAATATAAACTTTATGCTCAAAGAGTATAGATAATAATAAATTTTGAACTTTTGAGACATGAAAACTACTGTATAGGGCTAGGGAGATAGCTTAGCAGTCTAAGCACCTGGCTGGCAAGTGCAAGGACCTGAGTTCAATTCCTGGGCATCCCATGCTGGTCCCAAAATGGAGTGTGGCAGTGCACAACTGTAATCCCAGTGCTGGGGAGGCTGAGACAGGAGGATCACTATCAGTCTGAGCTGTGTATTAAGACCCTGTATCCAATAAATAAATGAAAAAACTTTTAAAAACTGCTGTATATATTCATTTTATGTCAGATTCTTAATAATATGTTTATACTGAACCCTAATTGTTTGAAAAATGAATCATAAATCATAATTTTCATAACATTTCCATAAAAGTAGTTTTTTAAAAAAATGTATTTAGTACAGGCTCTACAAGGTCTACAGGGCCTTACTACTTATATCAGATTCATAGTGATCCTCGTGTTGTCAGCCACCTAAGATCTGGGATTACAGGAGCGTGCCAACATGCCCAGTCTCAATTGCTGTCTCAGTGCACCCTGGGGGCAGGGCTGGCAGAAGCACGCTGGGGATTGAACCCCGGTCCTGCATTTGCTTAAGCAGGCACTTTAGTCTGCTGAGTTATCTGGCCAACCCACTGTCTTTTTTTTTAAACAAAAATTTTCTTCCTTTAATACCTATTTGTTGGATAAGTAAAAAATAACAGGTAACAATAAAATAATAAAGATCCATGAAAAATAAAGTTTTCATAAAACAAAATCTATACACATAGGCACAATGTTATTTTTAAAAACTAAAAAGCTTCTATTGCATATTACTAATACTTATTAAATTACTAGTATGAAGATACAAGCATCAGGTTAATCACCCTGTGATTTAACTTAAACTTTACCAAAAATATTTTTGTTGAGTTTTCCGTTCCACCTACACAGAAAATTTATACTGCTTTCAATTCCAATAGCATATCTCACTTAATAAATTAGTGTTCTGGATTAGTTTGTTAACAGAGAGATAAAGTATTACTTGGTGTATAGAACTGGGAAAATTTCAAAAGGATAATTTGTCATTATAGTTTGTGAGAGATCAGTCATCTCTACTCTCCTAAAGAATCTCATACTCCATTTTTTCTCAAAAGTAGAATTTCTAATGTACTTTTGAATGTGCCTTTCATTGGGGGGGATGGGGCAGGGGGAGAATGAAAAATCCTTACTGCCTAAGTTGAGTATTTCAATCCAAAAGCTGGGCTGTTATGTGAACCCTCTACAAATCTTCCCTCTTTGGCCTTTACTACTAGTGTCTTTATTATCTTTCAGTTCTTAGTTATTGTGTGTTACTTTTAAGTTCAAATACCTTTTTTACACTGGGCATTAAAATATCCATAAAAGTGTCTCATTGTCAGTAAAATAAAGTTTCTAAACTAGGAAAAATATCCTAATTATGATAATTTTGTAAGATATACCAGTTGTACTAGTGCACATTCATAATCTCAGAGCTCTGGGAGAGTGAGGCAGGATTACCAATTCAAACCAACATGGTAACTTGGTGACTGTTACTGTTTGTATTTGGATGTCCTCATTGGCTAATGTTGGGATTGTGAGTGTGAATGTGACATCCACCCTAAGAAGAGTAGCCTATATACAACGTAAGGGAGGAAAAGAGGATTGATCTTCCTTTTGCTCTTGTTGTCTTGGCTGCCTCACCACCATGAACTGTTTACCTCTGCTGTACCACCCCATCTTGGAGCCAGCTAATTATGGACTGTAACCTTTATAAACTGTGAGCTAAATAAACCTTTTCTTGTTTAGCTTTGGGCATTGGGTATTTTGTCTCAGCAGTGAGAAAAAAGTAACCAAAACAGTGGCTTATAGAGAACTTATCTTAAAATAAAAAGTAAAAGAATTAAGGATGTAGCTGTGGAAAGGCCATGAATTCAATTTTTTAGTACAGAAAAGGAAAAAACAAGCACAGAGAAGACCCTCACAAACTTACTGAGCTAAAATACTGCCTCTTAACCAGAAATATAAAAAACATATGATAAATATATCCATATTAAAAGATTGATTTTAAAAGATTTTCACAAGCCACTTCTGAGTAGAAAAATAAAATAAAAATAATAAAATCATAGCCAGGTATTATATTTACTTCAAAACATACTACCAGGCTGTAATTACCAACTGCATGGTATTGGCATAAAAATAGATATGTAAACCAAGGAAACAAACTGGAGGGCCAAGAAACAAATCAAAGTGTCTGCAGCTAATTGACCTTTGACAGAGGTGCCAAAAGAACTACATTCAGGAAAAAAGCAGTTTCTTCAATAAACAGTGCTAGAAAACTGGAAAAACTGGAGATATGTATGTAACTACATTCTTCAGTTCTACATATACAGAAGTCAATTCAGAATAGATCAAAGACTTACCTATAATACCTGAAACTGAAACTTATGAGAAGTAAGCATAAGAAAAACACTTTTAGGCATAGACAACCTTTTTTGGGAGATTAGACTTCAAAAGCAAAAACAACAAAAGCAAAAATAGTCAAAACAGGATGCAAAATCTTCAAAATAGGATAAAATGCTCAGATAGTATTCATCTGGCAAGAGAGTATTATCCAGAGCACATAAGGAACTCAAACAGAAGAAAAATCATTGAAAAATGGATGATTTGAGTAGACATTTTCATAATATATGCAGATGGACTACAGTATGCTCAACATCACTAATTATTACGGAACTATAAATGAAAATGACAATGAGATACCTCACTTCCAGTAGAATTTACTTAAAACAACAAACATTGTTTAGGATTTTAGGAAAGATGGCTCGTACACACTAGGCAAATGTAATTAACTGCCATTATGGAAAATAATATGGAGGCTTCTCGATACACTGAAAGTAGAATTGCAGGATAACCCAGCCATCTCACTGCTGAGCACATATAGAAAGGAACTAAAATAATATTTTTCTCCATTGTGGTACTATTCACAACAGCCATAATGTGGACTCTCTTGAGGTCTTCATCAGAGGATGATAAAGAAAATATGCCACATATATCTGAGATGAATACACACTTCTCAGATAAAGAAATCCAAATGGCAAATATATGAAAACTGTTCAACATCATTGGTCACTTGAGAAGTGCAAATATAAAATAGCACTGAGATTTTATCTCACCTCACAAAGTGTGGTGATCATCAAGAAATCAACCAATTTCAATTGCTGATAAAGCTGTGGGGAAAAAGCAGCATTGCTTCACTTTTGTGGGAGTGCAGACTGGTTGCAACCACTATGGAAATGATTGTGGAGATTTTTCAGCAAACTAGGTTTCAAGGTCCCATTCGATCCAGCTATTCCCCTTCCAGGCATTTTTCTAGGAGAATTGAAAATATCATGCCAGAATGACATATGTGTATCCATGTTTATAGGAACAAAATTTCTCATAGCAAACTCTTAGAAACCAGATGCCCATCAACTGAGGAACAGATAAAAGAAGATATATTATTTTTATACAATGGAGTTTAATAAACTCTAAAGAAAGATAAACATGAGGTTTTTATATGTAAGTGGATGCAACTAGAGATTGTACTCATAAGTGAAATAAATCAGACCCGCATTATAATAAACATCATATTGTCTCTGTAGTTAAAGAACAGTAGATAAAATCCATAAAACACTTGAAAGGGAAAGAAACTGCTTAAAAGGAACGAAGAACTGGGATGGAGGAAAGGAGAAAGAGGGAAAATGTATATGTATATATGTGTGTGTGTGTAATATATATATATATACACATACATACACACAAGATAGTTAAGATGATAATACTGATTTCTATTGATTCATTGAATGGAACCATTAAAGCTTGTTTGATCAGTTTTATATGACTATATCTGGTAATCTGAGCAACTTCTTTGAAGATAATATGCAATATTATCTTATCTTGTTAATTTCCTGTCATCTGGTTTTGAAATTCTGTATTGTTTTCATTGTTTTTTTCTCTTTAAGGTAGTTGTGCCACATGTATACAATGGAATGTTATTCAGCCATGAAATAAGATTCTATCATTTGTTGCAATATGGATAGAACTCAAGGACATTATGTTAAAATAAGGTGGTTACATAAAGAAAAATACCACATTGTCTCACATGTGAAAGTTAAAAATGCCAATTTCATGAAAAGTGACAGTACAATGTATTCACTGGAAATTATAGAGGCTGGAGGGCAGAGGAGATAAGAAGTCAGGAAATAGGTACAAAAATTTACTTGGGTAGGAAGAATAAGTTCTAAGACTAGTATTTTGTACAGCAGACTAAAGTAACTATAGTTAACATCTATCATATACTTTATAAAGAATTAGAAGAATTTGAAGTTTTCCAACATGAAGAAATGAAATATGGTAAATGTTTAAGGAGTTTGAAATGTTAATTATCCTGATTTGATCATTGTACATTGCATACATGTGTCAAGTTATAACATGTACTCTGTATATGCTCCATAGTTAAAAAACAATTACAGATACAGAACAGAGTTCAAAATGAATTTCTCAACGATTCTAGGAAATTGGCATGTAAGAAAAAATGAACTAAATATACACGGTACAGAATTATATCTCCTATGTTGTCTCTACATTTAAATATTAAAATTTAATAATAGCTGGAGGAATTTTGCTTTTTGATAACACTGAAGCAAAGGCACATTTGATTCTTCACCAGTGGTTGTATTATAGGATAGAGGTATCTATATCATAGATGGAAGACCTGATAATACTCCCAACGATAGCTTGAAGTGCTGATGTAAATATAGAAGTACAGCACTATCTAGTTTTACAGCTGAAAATCAAACCTGTTATTCAGTTTGATTCAGATATATTAGTACTGAGAGAACCTTTTCAACTTTCAAATCATGTTGTTTTGAGATACTAATTAGAGGCGTCATTCTGTAGTTTATCATGACAACTTATCCAGCTAATCAGAATATTTAGAAAAATAACAGACTTGTGAATTATGAGGAGACCATCCTCAGATGGGCTGATAAGAATTGGATAAAGGAGTTTGTACAGTGAAAATTTTTTTCAAGGGCCAGGGGAGATAGTTCAGTGCCATAAACATGCCTGACAAGTACAAAGTTCTAAGTTTGATCCCTGGTGCACGCACACACACACACACATACACACACAATGTGTGTGTATGTGTGTGTGTGTGTATATATATATATATATATGTTTTTTTTTTTTCAAGTACTTTATCTTGTCAGTGCTCAAGAAGTTATTTTTTTGGGGATTGGAGTTATAGCTCAGGGGCACAAATGTCTGCTTGGCAAGCATTCAGTCCTGAGTTTGATTCCCGGTACCCCAGTACCAAAAACAACAACAAAACAAGTTAATTTTTCAATATGATCCATTTAGATAGTCATTTAATCTAAAGACCTTTTGCGTTGGGATTGTGGCTCAGGAGTAGGCTATACACAAAGCCTTGTGTCTAGTTCCAACCAACATATAAATACAGACTCTTTAAAAAGTCAAATCTATATGCCGAAATTTAATTTTATGGTAAATACCATATAGTTTTTTTTATTTTTATTTTTATTTTTGGTGGAACCGGGGATTGAACTCAGGCCCTTGCGCTTGCCAGGGAAGCACTTATTCTATTGAGCCATCTCCCTGGCCCCTAGTTTTTATTTTTAAATCATTATGTGATGAATAGCAGCTTGTATAAAGTACAATGAGTGAGTCTACATTAAGATAATTCAATTTACTTTCTGTCAGTACTGGTATGATTTTTATTTTTATTTCCTTACTAACTAATGATGATGAACACATTTAACATCTGTGTATCTTGTTTGGTGATGCATGTATTTAGGTCTACCTGCCTGTTTTTGCTGATTGAATTTTAAAGTCAATTTAATTGAGTTCTTTGTGTTCCTACTCAATTTTTAAGTTTAATAAACTGTATTGTGAACACAAATTCCCTATCAAACATAGATTTTGCTAGTTTGTCCTTTCAGTTTTAAAGTGTTGTTTCTGAAAGTCTTAAAGTGTAATGTATCAATTGTAGCAGATTGTAACTTGTATTTTGTTGGGTAACATTTAAGGAATCACTGTTTTTCAAAGTCACAAAAATGTTCTATATCACTTTCTATAAATCTTATAGTTTGAGGGTTTCACTTAGGACTAGGGTTCACTTTCAGCATTTTTATATGAAATGAAGTTTGGATACAGGTTTATTGTTTTTACATTGATATCTTATTATTGCAGTATTACCTGTTGACTATCCTTTTTCCACTAGATGTGTCAAATATCAGTTGTAGGTGTGATTCCATTTGTTGACTCTAATCTGTTCCTTTGATCTATTTGCCTATCTTTGTGTTTTGATTATTTCATATTTGTAACAAGTTCATATCACATAGGCTTATTTTTCCAGCTTTTGATTTTTCTCTTAAAAGTTGTTCTGTTGAAAAAAATACCACTAAGATTCTGTTTTACCTCAGAAAGAACAGCAATCATCAAGAAATTAAAAATAACAAATTCTGGCAAGGGGCTGGTGAAGAAATACTCTGATATTGTTGGTGGGATAACCATTTGGAAACCAGCATGGAGATTCTCAATGAACTCGAATTAGAAATTCCATATGACCCAGTTACCCCTCTTCTATATACTTCCTCAAAGAATTTAAGACATTATATACATACCAGCAGTAATTCATAATAGCTAAATCTTGGAAGTAGCCTGTATATCTGTCAACAGACAACTGGATAAGAAAAATGTGGTATCTCATATAATGGAATACTACTTGGCTATAAAGAAAGGCAAATTTGGGGTGTTTGTAGGAAAAATGAATGTACTTGACAAAGTATAAAATTGAACGAAATAAACCAGACACAGGCTTAAGTACAAAAGGTATTTCTTATTTGAGAAGATGAAGTACAAAGAGATTAACTGAGGCTAGATAGGAGACAAGAGGATGAATTTCTTGCAAAATGAGAAGGAGTTCAAGAAACCAAGTTTGAGGAGTGAGAAGGAGTAGAAGGGGAGATAATTAACATAAAGATGCGCTATGTACAGGAATCTAATTACTTCAATGAAGGTAGACGTGCTGTAAACAGGGGCTAAGGTTAATAATATTAGTATGAGAATGGAAAAAGGAATTTTAAAGAAGGAAGCAAGTTGGATTATGAACACATACCCATACCCGTAGATGATTATAAAATGCCTGTACTAAAAAAAAAAAAATTGTTTTGATTTTCCTAGATCCATTTCTATTTTAGGCTCCCTCCTCTAGCGGTCTCTCACACAGTCTAGGTGCAGGAGCTCATTCCTTAAATCTCTATAGGGGTAGACCACAACCCTTATAAGACCTGTCATACCAGACTGATGCTCTTAGGGCCTGAGTTCAAACCCCATTTACGCAATAAATAAATAAATAAATAAATAAATAAATAAATAAATAAATAACAAAACAAAAACAAAAAAAACCAAGATTGCTGCTCTTACTATTCCTGTACCTTTTTATTTATTATTTATTATTTAATTTTTTTGAGACAGGGTCTTGCTGTATAGGTCAGGCTGGCCTTGAACTCTCTTTGTGTCCCATTCTGGCCTTGAATTTGCATTAATCATCCTGCCTTGTCCTTTGGTGGGCTGCTGTACCCTGGTTTTTTTTTTTTTTTTTTTTTTTTTTTTTTTTTTTTTTTTTTTTTTTTTTTTTTTTTTTTTTTTTTGTCCTATACCCTTATAGACCCTGTATACACAATCTCTTTGTTTTCTCCAGCTTAGAGTCTATTAAACTTAAGATGGTCTGATAGATATAACCTATCATAGAAATCCCATCTACCTTGAGCCAGTAATCAAGCCCTCTGGAGGATACAGCTGATGGCCAGTCCCTTCTCACCGCTGCCATACAACACGGAACAACTAGGGAGGTCATCACTCCTTCCCCCAGTGAATATTAATGCCACTTCTTCGGATGGGAAATATAACAAATTAATAAAACAGGAATTAAGATTTTATCTATCATGCAGTAAAGATAGCACTCCCTAAATAGAGTTGAAAAACCCAAGATGAAGTCTGCTGAATTATGACCTTCCAAAGATCTTCTAAAAACATTTGTTAGGTGTCCTACTGCTGTCCGAGAACATCCCTGAGCATCCTCAGGCTGGCCATTGATTCAACTGCATATGGATCCTGAATGGTCACTGCATAAATATTTCATAGATTGGACCCTTAAAAATAGATTGTCTCCTATAGGGTAAAAATTATGTTGCTTTTTTACAACAGCCTAATAATCCTTTGTAGGCCCCTTAAAAACTATACAAAAAGCCCTTTTATATATCCTATTGAGAACTCCCTCCTGGCTAGCAGGAGCTTTACTTCTTTGCCATTATCTTGTTCTTTTTCGCTTTTGTATCATAAATAAATTTGCTTGTGCTGTACCACCTCCATCTATGGTTTCATTCTTCACCATAGGACATGACTCCTGTGTTCTGATATTAGGCAGACCTTAAACTTACTATATATATCAGGTAGCCTTGAACTTGCTGTGATCTTCTTATCTTATGCCTCTTAATCCTCTAATACAGTGGTCAGTTGTTAGCACAGTAGCAAGAAATTAATACATATATAGTTTCTGTATCCAAGTAGGTCAGCTACTTGGAAAGAGAATTATTTCTTTTGGAGGAAAAAGAATGACTTCTTGAAAAGACTAAAAGTTAAACCAAAACAAAACAGCCAGGAGGCATTTAAAAAAAAAAATGCATCCTGCCTGTCTTCATAAAACAAGAAAGTGCCAGAGTTATATGGCAGAACTGGCAGAACTATATTTTCTTTACATCTTATGAAGTAGCCTCTGTATTCCTTTGATGTGGTTAGTGATGCCACTCCCATGTTCATAAAAAAGAAAGGAGAGAGAAATGGTCTTAGAGGCTACATTATAGATTCTTATGGTAAATAAATTTGGAATTGAAAACTTTATTCTAATCAGATTTACATATTTATTTCTGTACTGATCATTATGTTTGAAATCCTGTCTTTAAAAAATGTGTATATCTGTTTGCTAATAAACATTAATAAAGTTTATTAGTAAAGTCCATTATTGGTCTTTGGGAAATTTGCAGGATACTATCTTACATCTAGCTACAGGTACAGGGTAAGTTTAGTTGTGAACCATCATTATTTCTAATAAAAATAAGAAAATACTTAGGATTTCAGTACAGTGAGCTGGAAATGTTCCATGGTGTTTATCCTATTAAGGCTAGTTAAAACTCATGTTTATTTCACACTGTGTTCTGAAGATTCCTTGTGATTTAGATGAAGAGAATGTTCAACTATTTAACTGTGGTCCCTTAGTTTTGTGTCATTGAAAGCGGTGGTGCTTTTATGTAATTTGAAGTTTGGGTTTGTAAACTATTATTTGAAAAGCTCCATTACTGAAGAGGTTTATAAATATGTCATTTTTCTCTTTGGATCTATTGTAAACATGTATTGAGGGAGCTGCAAAGTCTAAACCTTCATTTTGGAAGACATTTGAGGAAAAACTGTATGTTGGGCAAAGTAGAGAGCAAGAATATTTCCCTTGCTTAGGGATTAAAGCAGGCCTTCCTCTAAGCAAGTGATCTACTCCTGAGCTACACCCAGCCTGATTTTACTAGTCTACCTGGAGTAAGAGTGGTGGGATAAAGTAGTGCTTTTTTTGAATGTGTTGTGTGGTAAACTTCAGTCTTGCAAACTTGATCCTGGTACTCTACAGGGCTGAAAGGCTACCCATGGTCTTTTTCCTTGTAGATAAAAATAGAAGAAACTTAGTCTTTTCCTTGTATCTTGAACTGTGGTAATTTTAGTATAGAAAGTAGAGGTACGTTGTTTTTTTGATAAAATTTGAGGATACTTAAGAATAACCACATAATTAATTGATGTAGACTTGCCTACAAGTCATGTAATTTATATTTTAAAATGAATTATATAGTAGCAATTAAAATTAAAATAACTAAAAAGGAGTCATTGGCAAAACTTTTGAGTATTAGTTGCTAAATAAATCTTAAATGGGTACATGGAGAATAATCATTTTTAAAAAATTAATTTATTATTTTATATTTTAAAGAAGGGCTGGTTAAATAGCTCAGCAGATTAAAGTGCCTGCTTAGGCAGATGCAGTAGCCAGGGTTGGATCCCGGGTGTGCCTTGCTGGCCTTGCCCCTGGGGTGTGCTGAGATGGCGATTGAGACTGGGCTTGGTGGTGTGCGCCTGTAATCCTAGCTCATGGGAGGCTGAAAGTAGGAGGATCACTGCAAGTTGTATCTGTTTAGTGAGACCCTGTAGACTCTGTAGTAAATACATTTTAAAAAATCAAAGAGTGTAAAATAGTATTAAAATTGCAAGTGATATTAATTTCACAGTATTTGTTGTGATGCATAGTGTTGTCTTCCAAGCAGTTATTCATATTATCAGATATATGCATGCAAAATTGGAAAAAAAAGAAATATATAAGATATTAAGAGAAAAAATAGAAACAGTTGAAAAAAGGAGCCAAAACAAATTAAGCATTATCTGCTGCTTTCTAGGAATGAGTAGAAATCCACAGTACAGTTGTCCCAACCATCCTGCTTACATACATACATATATCTCTTTCCCCTACTCTGTCTCTTGTCCTCCTCAACTCAGTAACTCTTTCCTTTTGAATAAGTTCATTCCTTTTTACCAGTGTCTGTTGTACCCTTCAGATTTCATTTTCTTCTCTTTCAGGTTCTCACAATAAGGAGACAGTATGATGTTTGCACATGTAGGTGTGATTTATTTCACTTGAAAGTATAGTCTCTAGTTGCAAGGTAGGTTTTTTTTTTTTTTTTTTTTTTTTTTTTTTTTTTTTTTTTTTTTTTTTTTTTTTTTTTTTTTTTTTTTTTTTTTTTTTTTTTTTTTTTTTTTTTTTTTTTTTTTTTTTTTTTTTTTTTTTTTTTTTTTTTTTTTTTTTTTTTTTTTTTTTTTTTTTTTTTTTTTTTTTTT
>PVKA01021504.1:0-38610 GCA_004027165.1 Ctenomys sociabilis | reverse complement strand
TGAATTCTTCTCATTCACTGTGTACCTGTTCTCTTTTACTTTGTCTAAAATTTAGGGATTATTCCAAACTGCTCCACAGTGACTCTTTGTAAACAAGGTAAGTAGAAGAAATTCTACAAGGGAAGAGTGAGTTGATATTAGAAGAGTGCTAAGTAACTAGGAACAAAGGGATGGCAACAGAAAGATCATGAATCACGTATCATTTGAAAGTAAAAAGTTGATAGGCTACAGAATCATGTTTCTATCATTGTGAAATACAAAAGTTAAAATGATTCTCAGTTCTTGTAATATCAATAGATATTTCTATCTAATAGACTCCTCTTGTACTCATTTTCAGAAATATTTAATCACTATGAACTTTTATGTCTTCAACACTATGATAGTATTTTTTTTGTAAATGTTTAGTCCTTTTGTATATGTAAGTAAATACAAACTAACTTGTTCACAATCACAGTTGATTTAGTTCAAAGGTCACTGATCCCATCTTCTTTTAAAATTTTCTTCAATTATGGAAATTGGCACAGATTAATAGCACTAATTTTCCCTCTCAGATATTAAGTCAAGAAGAGATTAGTGCTGTATGAAACAAATCTCTAAACACATACATTCAAAATGTTATGGTGCTAGCTAGGTTAATTCTTCCTATTCACTTTTGAAATAAGCAGATTAACCTTTTAATATGTTGATTCTTTAGTGGACGTAGCCCATTATTTTTAAAACTATATATTTCTGTAGAAGATTCTCAGGTGATTTGAAGTAGAAAAGGAAAGTCACATCTAAAATGTATGTGTATTATTACTGATCCCAACTCCTTTCAAAACTAAAAATCACAAAAATTTAAGGTGAAATTATAGCAGGCAAAGGTAAGCTGGCAAAAACAAGGTTGTCAAAATTATTGGACATTGTAAACAGCATTTTTTCTCTTTTGCCTTGTTCTTTTCTTTCTTCTTTCTTGAGAATATTAAGGATCTATTTTAAGACAATAATACTCTAATGGTATCAGCAATTGGGGCCAAGGTAAACTAAATCTAATGAAATTATTTGCATATTAAAATCCAGCAGAACTGAATTATAAATGAAAGTGATTCAACTGCATAATTTTATGCAATATTAATTATGTGAGGGACATGATACTACCTTTGGCTAACTCAAGTTTCAGGGTCTCCTATCCAGTGTCTTCTGTTTATTATACCACTAGCATTGCCACACTGTGCCAAGATTCTGTCAATTTTAACACTCAGAGAGAAATGATTTTGTTCAGAAAGAACTTAAAAGGATTCTTTATGTCTTAAATATATCCTGATACATATATATATATATACATATATATATTAGATATATATTTTTAAATATATATATTTTAAATATATTTATCTATATATATTTAAAATTGTCATAAACTAAAATTCAATCAACACATGTAATTTGCTAAATATCATACTTTAGTAACAAAGAACATGGAACATGGGAGGGTGTGGATTGTTCATACTCATAATCATGAGCCAAAGGGATATTCCTTACTCAGATGCCCAGGACCATAAGAGGAAATCATACTCTTCTGCGCTAGGCAGGAAAAAGATCTAAATTTAAAGTTCAACATAAGTCTCCTCAGGACAGCATATTGTTTTTGCATCACTGTAAAGTCAAAAGATCCTAAATCAAATCAATATAAATGAGGGATTGTTTGTGCTTCAATGGAGGCTAGTCAAACAATAGTAGCTAGCATTTATTATTTATTTGGCATACAACAGTATGCAGTATGAAGTATATTGTGTATAATATCACCTTAATCATTGAAACCAAAATGCTAGGAAAATTAGAGAAGTGAAAACAATAATTTTGACGCTCATAGAAGAAAATTTATGTCTTAATATACTGTATTAAGATTTTTGTAGGATTATATTTTCATTTGTGCTTCATCTTATTAATAAATACTGCAAATTCATTTTGTTCTTTGCACTCTATAAATTGAAAATAACTTCTGCATTTTAACTGGTGGGAATATGCTACCTGAGAATATTTAAACAGCTCTCTTTTAAAATTGGCTCCCTTTGTTTTTTTTTGTTTTTTTTTTTTGTCTTTTTTGAGACAGGGTCTCACTATGCAGTTCAGGCTGGCCTTAAGCTCACTTTGTAGCTCAGGCTGGTCTCGAACTCACAACAGTCCTCCTGCCTCAGCCTCCCTTGTGCTGGGATTACAGGCATGCGCCACCATGCCCGGCTAAAATTGGCTCCCTTTGTTTAATGTCAGCGTTTTGTGAGGTTGCCCTGTTCCAACAGTGACAGAACTTTTAACAAGAACACATCTTCATAGAAAAACTAAGCTGCTAAATTCACATTCAGAAAGTTCTGGGTATAAATCTGACTCTATGGTTAAAATATAGAAAAATTATTTTTGTACACTATAATCTTAGTATTATACATACTAAGATTTGAAGATTTATATTAGATTCTTCACATAGCTTTGCTTTTAATAGAGGGGTGAGGATTTTTGTAAGGAGGTAGGGTTCATTTTTATTTGTTCTCACCGTGGCAAATTAGGAGGGTGTGGACTTTCATCAGAGATCAAATTAAGCCTCCATAATATACAAGTGCCTTCCATGTTCAGTAATTGTAACTAAAATGAAATTAATCATATGTCCTTTAAACAATTGTTGGTAGAAAAGTATTTTGCACATGTATATCTTAGACAAATACAAGTTATTCCTTTTAATATCTGTCTAAATTTAAGTAGCTCATTTAATCTTGTAATACAGATTAGGAATAATAATAATAATAATAATAATAATATATTCATCTATAAGGAAGAATGATTATGCAATAGATAACTTTTGAATTATTTCATCAATAATAGAATCATAAATTTAAATCATAATTCAGATTTCATAGGTTTTGGTTGAGGCTTTTTAGGATTTGAAGGCTTACTGTTCCTAAAATTATGTATGGCAAGAACAACTGTTTGTTATCAGGAGGCCACTATGGCATGCAGCAGCCCACTATGGCATGATAAAAGTAAGTCCCTGTCTGTTCAGTGTGTGGCCACACTTGGTGTGATTTCCATCCGACAACCTCACCAGGAACCCAGAGTCAAGCCCACAATTCTGGACAACTAGTAATTTCTTTGCAGATTTTATGACTTCTTAAGTATCTGGAATATAATCACTCATCCAATTTAATAAATATTCACCCTCTTCAGTATTTCAGGGCTTAGGCAAATGAGAAAAGAAACGCTTTTTACCCTCATAACATTACACATCATGTATAATCTGCGTAATGATTAAGCTTAATTGTCAACTTACTTGATATGAAAGTCACCTATGGGATTGAAGGTCATGGAGGCTTTGACTTTGGTTATTAGATATGGTCCCCAGCCCCATCCTCTGGTGCTATCCCCATGCAGTTCTTCCCAGCCAACAGAAACTATGCCCCTTTTCTCCACCATTCCCTTCTGCCATGAAGTTTCGACCTTGGAGATGATTAAGCATGAAATAAATCCTATGGAAAAAGAAACCAATGAACCTCTCCTCAAGTTGTAGGAGTTTGGAAATATATGCTGGCAGAGAAACATGACTAATAAGGAAAATTGAGTTGTTGTAAGCATGTCTATGTCAATAGAAGAGTAATATCTTATGTATCTTAATGATATTTTTAAATTAAAAAAATTCGTACTTGAAAACTTTTCAAACATTATGTAATAAGTAAAATTTACAGTCACTATCAGAGTTGGTGTGCTAAGAATGATCTGATAATACACAAATATCGCAATAAGTACATGCTTCTTCCATTAATCATGGGTCTTCATAATGTATTAAACAATGTACACATGGTGAAGAAAGAGAAAAAACACTTCAAATTGGGTAACAGCAAATAGTGGAATATAATAGGACTCATTTTAGCTGATCAAAACTTGAATGATATCTTTCATGTACATGGAGAATGTTTGGAGAAATACTGATTTGCTGAGTAAAATCAATACTCCATGTTTAGGTTGGTTCAATTGAGCTCACTATCAATGATTAAATGAAAATAAATACTTACCTGAATGTAATTACAGAGGTCTGAATAACAAATGTAGCTTTGCACAACTAGCAAGAATCAAATGGAATTTGAAGTTATAATAATAAAGATGAGCTGAGAACTCAATGTGAATAAACAAGAGAAGCAGGTCACAATCTGGTCTAATGAGGCTCTTAAGATCCAGAAGTGGAAAAACAGGAATAATTAAAGGAAACAAAAACAAAACTCTAAAAGTATCTGGGGTATTACCTGAATAGAATTCTGTCATTGGGAAAGGACCAATTTTGACATGTTGACAAATTTATATATATATATATATATATATAAATGAACTATAATATTATTTTACAGAACCTGTATAATGGTTAATGTTTTTATTTTATTTTATTATTGCGGTAGCAGGGACTGAACTCAGGACCTTGCACTTGCCAAGCAAGTGCTTATTCTACTGAGCTATCTCCCCATCCCCAATTGTTAATGTTATAAGAATTTTGTGATAAAAGTATTCTCCCTCTAAGCAACCCTCACTGCAAACTATTATTAGTTTTAACTACTGCTTGTTAATCTGTATCTGCTCATTCAGCTTTTGAGGGTTGAATATCATTCATCTTATTACTGGAAGAAACAGATATAAAACAAGATATAAAAGTGTACAAGACATTGCATGATTCATTTCTGATGATTAGCCATACAGTTGGGTGAGGAAGGATGCATAGTTTTTCTGCACACTGAAGAGTGAAGGAGGTCTGGACTCACTGTAGTGCCCCAGGCAAGTCCACATCAAGAGTCCAGTGGATCTGAGAAGAAAAGCTGAAGCATCTATAAGTGAAGGTGGAAGGATCCAAGGTGTAAGCCAAAGAGTCTGTGCTTGAAACAAAAGGATGATGTCCAAGTTGAAGGGGAAGCCTGCAGCTGCCCCACAGAACAGAAGTCAGCTCATCCTTCTTTCTCACTTAGTTTGTACTGGCAATGAGTCCCATTTGACCACCATCAAGAAAGTCCCTCTCAAGTGTAGAACTGCTGAAATGACTTAAATATGCTTCTACACTTCTCAAAATTGATGCAGTCAATCAACTATCACAATTCACTCCTTTGTCAACTTGGCAACCAGACACACGTATTTAAACCAGTGTCCAGATACAAAGACATGCTTATAATTACACCAAATATGTTATAATTTTCCTACACACAAATAGAAACATGCCAATTTCCTCACGAGAATTTAAGTTTCTTTGTGTGATGTTTACACAAGTTATTTCTCAACTTGAACATTATAACATAGGTTTAAAAATCTTCAAGAACCAGAGAGATGACTCAGTGGAATAAGTGCTTCCCTGGCAAGCAAAAGGGCCTGAGTTCAATCCCCATTTCTGCCAAAAAAAAAAAAAAAATCTTCAAGAACCACTATTAAGTCTATCAAAACTATATTACATTAGAACCGTATTAGGGGAGAAATAGTACAATTACTATACTCTGTTCTGCATCTTATCATGGGATCATAGCTAATATTTAGAACTGCCTTGTTCCACTACCCATTCCATGTTCCCTTGGCTTTCAGCAAGTACCTTAGCAGGTCTTGGTTCTTTCCCTGGTGGAGTGACCCATACTTTCATTCCTGGTGGGTCTGGACCATTTCACATTCTTCCTGTATTAAGTCATTGTAAGTTACCACTGACTTTAGTAACTACCATGACATACCTAAGCAATCTCCTTCCCTTCTCCCATTCCTCCACTGTGGAGTAGTAGTCAAATTGCCTCTTAACAGACTGGGTCAGTCACCCCTGAGAGCACTGAGATTCTCTTTTTATCTTGTTTCCTAAGAGGAATGAAGAGACCAAAATGACCAGAGGGAAGTCTCACCTTTAATGGTATCGTTGCTATGCACCCTGATACAAGCCTCCCTCCCTCTGGTACTAAGACTTTCAAACCAGAAGAACGTAAGGTCACGGGAACAGGAAACAATTTTGTTAGTGGATCCCTAGGGGTAGTGGTGCCTCCCCTTCATCCTGGTTCATTGGCTCCTGGCTGTGGGAGACACATGCCATATAATAGATGCTGGTTCAAAGCATGGGCAGCACTTTGAAGTACCTTAGCCAAGGCTTCTGAGCCTTGGCCACCCCTCTGGTGCTGTAACTGTGTCTTCAAAAGCTCATTTCATCTTTCTATCCATCCTTCCTCTTCTGCACTGTGAGAAGTGCAGTAAGATCAGTGAATTCCCTGAACATGAGCCCATTGCCACCCTTCTTTGGCTATAAAATACGTTCCTCACTCAAGCCTCAGGAGTCAGCCCCCTCATTAGACATTTCATCACACTTCACTCTTTCTAACGTACTTGATTCTACTCAGGACATGCTGCTAGCAGTTATGCAGTCGAAGCCCCCTTTGTCATATCTTATATTCACTCATAATGGCTTTTGGAATTCTAGCCACAATAGGAAGTTGGAGCTCTTTCTTTCTCTGAAAGAATACCTTATTATTTGTAAAACATTTTAAAATTAAATTTAAAATGTCCTATTCCATTTGCTCAAATGTGAAACTGATATAGAGGGGAAAATGAAACGACCTGAAGGGGATGAGTTCATGTTCTCAAAAACCAAAGAATGAATTTAGGAACAACCGGAGGTTATGACAGAAGGGAGGCCCAAGCAGGTTGTCCCCTGAGAAGCTGGCACTTCCAGGAACTTTTATAGTATAAAACCATGCGAGTTTAAAGTGGAGAACATAGGAACTTGCTTAGGTGGGCATGAAGTGGGACAAAATTATGGTCAACCAATGAGATGAAAAGCACCATTGCTTAGGTAAAATTAATTAAATCCAGGACCAAATGGGGAAGGGAGTCACGTAACAAAAGGGTGCAAATATAGAACAGGACTTTGTCCAGTAGCCAGACTGTAGCAGTCTGATTAGTATTAGTGACTCTTCCTGGATTCCTCCGAGTGACATCAATCCTGGACGCTAATCTTTAGGGAGGTAAGCATTTGTTTGATATTTGATCTCTAGGCCTGATCCACAGCAGGAGCATCCATCCCCTTTATGGTTGTTAGTTATCTTGTCTTCTTTGTTATCTCCCTTCAGGGCCTAGCCTTGTCTGAGTGCCTATAACATTTCTACCTACTTTAGCCGCCTAAAACAAAACCAGCAGCATATAAAAACAAACAGAAAACAAGAAAATTAACATTCAAATATATTTTCCATGAATTTCTTAGTGTACACATCTAAAATAAAATCATGAAGAAAAACATTGCCAAATTTTCATATTTTTTAGTCCATTTCCCATCTGTTTCTGAACAGTTCTCTCAACACAACCCATGGGAATTTCCACACACTACATTTCTCTTATCAGCATTTGGATTTGCTAATAAAAACAATATGAAAAGTATTCAACACATGTAAACTTAGGCTTGAAACATCACAGAGTCTATAATTATATGGTGTAATGCTTATAATTCATAGTTATATATAATAGTTAGTAGATCAATGCAAAATAAAATCTGTGTGGCTTAGGCACTCACCAAAGAAATAACAATTGATTTTGAAAATCACCACTGAATCAGCAGTCCATTTCTGAAAATATAACTAGAATATACATGTACAACACAGAATTCTACACATTCTTTTTATTTTGTAATTCAGTCACATTCTCTCCTTGACCCACAGTACTCGATTCATCCATTCTTTTTCACATTTACTTCAGCTTAGGTGAGGAAAATTCAAGTCAGGGATGGATAACATCCTATTCAAATATTTAAAAAAAATAAATGGAGTGAATCCTATGGGTCCAGAAATAATTTGAGCTGGCACCTAAAATAGATAGCATTTTATGGGATGCATATGAATATATTGTGGAAAAGTTTGTCTTGCACTGATTTCCCAAATGTAGCAAGAAGTTAAACTGAACATGGAGCATCATTTGCACATTAATTCTGCTTTGGTGAGAACATGGGAATTCTTGTTCTGAATCAGACTTACGTAAATTAAGGCCTGAGTCCTCTTTACATAATCAAGCTGTTCATTCAGCAAATACTTCTTACCATTTGAAAAAGTTTAAGATCTATTTTGGGTACTAAGAAAATAATAACGAACAAAATGTGTAGTATCTGATTCAAGGTACTTAAACTCAATGCTAATACTAAATTTAAACATATTCCAATTCATTATTTTTTTCAACTTATGATGATCATTCACGAACACATGCATGTGCACATATGTAACTGCATCCTTAAATGAAATGAATACATAATAATCTCAAGCATGCTGGATTATCACTATACTTCTTATAGGGCTAATATAATAAACCCTATATCTGTATGTATAGGTTAATATAATAAATATAAATATATAGGTTAATATAATAAACCCTATATCTGTAAATTGGTATTGTATGTTTTCTTTACAATTGCACCTCTGAAGTTGCAGAGTTCCATGATCCTAAACATAATATATGATGAACACATATTGAAACACAATGTTCATATCAATAATGAGTTTGTAGATGTTTGAGATTTATTGAAAGTTTTAAAATATCTAGATATTATTACCTTACAAACTGAACATGCCATTGATACAAGCTGGAATTTATCAGGCCATCATGCTGTAACAAAATTGTTTATACAATTTTGCACACATAATTATTATTTCATTTTAATTTGCAGAGATCTTTGATAGCCACATAAACTTCTAAACTGTAAATTTCTGCAAGATTAGAACTACTATTTTCCCACCATGGTTGGTTACCAGCAGATACTTCACAAACATTATTTCATAAAGGAATGAATAGATACATTACTGCCTAAAATTTCATTACACTCCATGGCAGTACATATTATTTAAACAGCTTTTGTACTGAAAACTTATTATTTTGTAAAATTAGAATAGACTTCCTCTTAGTGCTCCACTTTATTGCTAGATAAATTCCTTGGTGGCCTTTAGTATACATTTAATTCATTTTCCTTTTCATGTTTAAAGGCAACTTGTATTACTGAGCATTATTTTTCATTGCTATTCATATGCAATAACTTCTCTATGTAATACTTGACATTCTCCTTTATAAAATAAGATTTTAATTCGATATAATACAAAGCTATTCAAAGATCATTAGTTTTTTTTTTACATGTGTTTAGCTATGAATAGAAGATTCCCAGTGTAATAGCTCATGCTGCTTTCAAAGAAGCAGTCGTATTTGAATCATTGTAAAAGCTCTACCTTCATTTTGCCATTCTACTAGTAGACTTTTGCTCCTTTATTTTCTTCTTCTTCTTTTCTTCTGCTCTGCGTCTCCTTTTCTTCTTTCCTTTCCTTATTCGCATATTTATTATGGCTCTTTTCATCGACTCTGCTAAGGTACACACTCCTACATGGGAGCATAGCTATGGCCTGGAATTGATGGTCCCAATTTAAACTCTGCAAAAGTTCAGAATTCATTATGTATTTTTCATTCTCTATGGAAACATTAATACAAGTAATTATGTGATAACTCAGTGTGATGAATAGTGAAGATTTTCAACCTGCAGTACCAGTTGAAGTCTTTGTATTTCAAGCAGGAATTAGTTATGGTATGAATGTGGTTCACCTTTAGGATAAAGATGAATTTAAAAGACTGGCATCTGTGTATTTCTAAAACTCTTCGTATAAATCTCTCCTTTCTGAAATTTTGCTCTGTAAATGTCCAGAACTCTGGCTTCCTTCAGCCCTAATATCTTCTTCCTCCATTCAATAGGTCATTTTTCTTTGCCATCCCCACCCTATATCCCAAAGTGGATATCACATTCCTATGGCAAGTCATGATCAACCTATTCCATGTTGATTTACATAAATTTTATGAAGTTTTCAAAGGACCTAGTTGTTGAAATTAAGAGAAGTCACTTAAAATGAAGTTATCCTTTTATGGCTGCACACCGATGGCTTATGTTCATTTTTAAAATTCAATTAATATTTCAAAAAGTAGGAATTCTGTGGTGTTCAGTGGCTAAATGGAATGTATTTATATAATGTATCAATAATTATTAAAACAAACAACAAAATGAAGTTGATTTCTGTAACATTTTTGGTCTCAGAGGTGTAATTTGAAAGTATTAACAGCAGTTATACCTTTATAACTTCATTATGAAATTACGTTTTTCACAAAATAAAGAAGTAGAAAAATACAAGTCAATATTCACTTGAAAATACAACACCAATATACTTGAACACTAAAAACATGTCAAATAGCTATGTAGATAATTAATTATTCTGAATAAGAATAGATTTCAGGCAGAATTACCATCACTCTCTTTCCAAATATAGAAATAATTATGGGATGGGGGAAATGGCTCAGTGGAATGAGTGCTTCCGTGGCAAGCTCAAGGGTCTGAGATTAATCCCCGGTTCCACAAAAAATAATGATATAATAATAATAATAATAATAATAATAATAATTGTTGTTGTTGTTGTTGTGGTATAACGAAGTAGAGAGAGTGTTTAAATAGTAAAATTTAATTTTAGTAAAATGATAAAATAATTTTTGGGCTGATACGAAAATATAAACCTGAAGTGCACATAAATATTTCATGAAGTAAGTTAAAATCTTCAGCAGAAAATAAACCGGTGGGACCCCCACCCCACTGGACACTCACTACAGCAAAAGCGTTTTGAATAGCTCAGCCATGTAATTCAGTGGTGAGCTTAAAAAGCATAATTGGAAGGGAAAGCCAAGTAATTCAGCGAATTAAAGTACCTTGATCTCTGGGTCTACCATGCGGTGCTCTGAGAATGCAATTGAGACTGAGTAGCAGCTCTTAGGAGCCTGGAATCCCAGCTTTTAGGAGGCTGTAAACAGGTGAACCACTACGAGTCCAGTCTAGTAGTGACCTTGAGCACCTTGTAGACTCTTCCCTAAGATCCAGAAATAATTGATGTTAATTATATAGCAAATTAAAAATTGTAGACTACTATTGAAAAGTGAAAGATGTAAGATGTAGACAGAGTGAATATTACAACAATATTTCTGAAAAGAGTACATAACATGAGATTAATAATAGTACATTGTAAAAATTATTTATAAGCCTAAATGAATATAACAATAAAAGTTACATGAAGAAAATAAACATGAAGAAAAAAGTGTACAAATCAATCATATAATAGTTCTCCTTGTGTCAAAATCAAGAAACATATTCATTTAATTAGAATTCTCAAAGTAGAAGGGGGTAGGCAATAAATATTTAAAAATTTAAATTTTCTGAAGTTAGTTAAAATTATACCACCACATTTCCAAGAAAAATGAACCATCTGCATAAGAAATATGAATGAAATCATACCAACTTACACAAAAATGTAATTGTCCACAACTAATTGTAAGGAAAAAAAGAGCTGGATTTTCACTTGAGAAGATATAATAATTTAGTTTCTCTGGTATCTTTTGAGTAATGGAAATTTACAGAACAGAATTTTTATGTTAATGTGTGGCTTTCAGAAGTGGAAAATCAGCTGCACCCATTGGTTTATGCCTGTAAACCCAGCTACTCTGAGGGCTGAGAAAAGAGGGTCTAAAGTTCGAGGCAGCTTTGGTATTTTGGCGAGACTTTTTTGAGACTTCTCAAAATTAGAAAAAAATATCAGAAGAGTGCTGGGAAGGCCAGACACGGTGCCCTCTGTAATCACAGCCCTTGTGATACTGACAAAGCAGGCTGTGAATTGGAGGCAGGACTGACTACATATAAAACTGTATCAACATAAATAAAATAGCTTCCATAAGACAGCATTACTGGGTTCCAACTACAATATGGGAGAAGAAAAAAATAAATGAAAAATCAGGGGGGAAAAAAAGAAAAATGAGTGGTTGGGGAGATGGCTCAGAGAAAAAGTGCTTCCCTGGCAAGCACAAGGGCCTGAGTTCAATCCCTAGTTCCACAAAAAAAAAAAAAGGAAAAGAAAAGAGAAAAGAAAGATGACATTTATTCAAAGATTTGAAAAAGAAAAATCTGTCCCCATTGAATTTTATACTTAAGAGAAAAGAAAGATGACATTTATTCAAAGATTTGAAAAAGAAAAATCTGTCCCCATTGAATTTTATACTTAGCAAGCATACCTTTTAAAACTAAAAAAATAAAATATTTTCCAGATATACAAAGTCGAAATGTTCTAATACCTCCAGACATAGCATATAGAAAATAACAAAGACTATAATCTGGAAGGCAAGATCAGTTATTGAATGATCCTGGATATGGAATAAAGAGCTCTCAAACTGGTGATTAAGCAGGGCTATGTAAAATGTAATTATATTAGATGAACTGATTTAAAAGGTCATTGAAGATTTCCACAAAACAGTGTCAATCTTACGTCAGGTTATATACATATTTTTTTCATGTGTGTGAGGGTGGGTGGGAGGGGAAGACAAGGAAGAATCAATATCAAGTCAATGCAAACTGGAAATACACTTTAATGTTTCTAATACTAGGAGAAAATATCATACCATGTTTTATAAGTAGATTATAAGTCAAAGAAAGAGTATTAATCATAAAATAAAATTAAAATTAAGTAATAATCATAAAGCTAGTTAAATATTAATTAATTCAAAAATTGTTTTTCAAAATAATATTCAAAACTTAAAATTAAATTGTGAGTCCAACAAAGAGGCCAGAACGCAGTGTATCATATGTATGAATCTGTGATCAATTCAGAGTACTCACATAGTATTTTATTAGACAAAAATATCAATTAAGAAAAGTCTTCATGATAGTTAGCAATTATTAAGAATAAAACATAACAAAAATACTGGCATGGCAAACATATGACCAGCACTTCTAACAGCTTGGGGATAGGATATCGCACAAAGTTCTAGTCTGTGGTGAATGTGGGCAGTGTCTCTGATGCTTACTGGTGGCCAGGTGTCACTTGTGGGGCTGAGCTGCTGCTATTTCCTTGATATCCGCCCCATAGACCCTGATGGAATTGTGATACATAGGGTGCAGAAGTCCATTTGTAGAGAACACTGGTGGAAATAGCTTGCTGTTGTATCCAAAAGAATAATTGAAAGACTGCTTCTGTATACCTCTTTTTTTCCTGTGCTTAATTTTTTCTCCTATTTGGTGGGTTCTTTCCATTCTCAATCATGGACTTGTGGTCATTTTGCTCCCTCTCTAGAATATCTTTTAGTAGTCTGTGTAGGGTTGGCTTTGTCATCGTGAAATTCTTTAGTTGTTCTTTGTCATGGAAGTATTTCATTTCTCCATTAGACTTGAAAGAGAGCTTTTCAGATATATCAGTCTGGGTTGAAATTTGTTTCCTTGCAAGACCTGAAGCACTTTGTTCCATTCTCTTCTTGACTTGATGGCTTGGGAAAAGAAATATGCAGTTATTCTGATGGGTTTTCCTTTAAATATGATCTATTTCTTTTCTCTAATGTCTTTAGGCATGCTTTTCCTGTGCTGAATTTCTGGGATCTTGATATGTCTCTATGTGGTTTTAATTGGGTTGATGTCATTTGATGTTATTTGAATACCTGAGTGTCAGATCATTTCCCCATATTTGGGAAGTTTTCTGCTATTACTTCTGTTCTTATTATTTTTATATCGTTTGTATTGACGCCTTCTTTCCCATTGATGCCATTGGTCATCTTTGCATCGTCTTGTAGATGCTGCATTATTTTTTCCTGCATCCTAGTGGTTTTTAAGAGATTTTTCTTACCTATCACTAGCTCCAATGGTGTCTTCAAGGTCTGAAAGTCTATTTTCACTTTCATTCAAATGGTTTCGCCAGCTTGTGACTGAGATTTAAATTTCCTGTGTATCATGTTGAATCTGCTTCATGCATTCTATTTTTTCCTTATATTGCTCATTTAAGGATTCCATCATTTTTCTATTCTCTATATTTTTATCAGTGTCTTCTTTAGAAGCATTTAGTAGTTATTTCATTATACTTGTCATTCCTTTTTTTCTTAACTTCGGAAATTATTTCTGATATGATTTCCTCTATACATTTCTGCAAATATTTCTTTATTCCCGTCACTATTATTTCAGAGTGTTCAGGTGTATACTAAAAGCTATTAGAGAAATTTCCAATTCCTTCTATGCTATTGTCTCCTGCATTTGTTTTGGGTGGGCTTGGAGCCTGAGAATGTACTTTGCTCCTTTTTTTGTCACTTTGTGTAACACTGTCCTCTGACCTTTGATATAGAGCTTTAATGGAATTATTACTTTACAACTAGGTCCAGATCTAACAAGTTCAAACTTGTCTAAGTGGGTGTGGCTTGGTCTGGCTGCTGTGCTCCACTTCTTCCTGCTGCAGCCCTAGAAGGGGAAGCCACTGTGCCACTCTGGCAAGTAGCTCTGCTCCTGGATCAGCTGGGTGGGTCTTGCCTCTAGCCTCTCTGCAGCGGTTTCTGCCACAGGCCCCCATGCTGGGCCTCTCTGGTGGTGGAAATTCCACACACACACTCCTGGCCTGGGCTCTGGCTGAAGTGAGGATCTGGTGGGTCCTAGGAAGTTCCGATCACAAGTTGGACCTGCCTTTTATTTATATATTGATGAATGTGTTTAATTCTTGTGTACCTCATTTGCTTCATTGTATAAAATGAAGAGCATCTAATGGCATGGGTTCCTTAGGTACAACAATAAGTTTATTGAAACAGAGCTTCTAAGGATTCTGGCTTCATTGATTTTTTTTTTTTTCCATATATTTAGGACAGCGTCTACAAGGTCTCACTGTGTAGATCAGACTTGCAGTGATTATCCTGTTTTTAGCCTTCCAAGCACGGGGATTATAGCTGTGCATCACCACTACCAGTCTCAGTGGCTGTCTCAGAGTGCCCTGGTGGCGGGGCCAAGCCCCAGTCCCTGAGCCTCCCTAAGCAGACCCATTAATCTGCTGCTATGTGGACAGTCCTTTCTTTTTCCTTCTATTTTCCATTTCTCCATCCTACATTCTCTTTCCTTTTGAACAGTTTCTTTGCATTTCACAATATCTGTTACACATTTTGGAACTTGTTTACTCTTTCAGCTTTTTGCATTAGGGAGAAAATATGATGTTAGCATATGTGAGTCTGATTTATTTAACAAGTTTCATATATATATATATATATATATATATATATATATTATTCTCAAGTTTATCTTTTCTATGGATGAGTAGTATTCCATCATATAAAATGGAGTAGTTACCCATTCCTTGGTATTTAGCTTGTTTCCAAGATTTAACTGTTACAAATTGTGCTGCTATTAATATGTGTACACATATCTTGCTGTGTTGTGATGTTCTGAATTCTTCAGGGGAATAAAGCAACAACAATGCAGAAGAGTTCCTTTTACCCACAGCTCCTCGAGCACTTGTTACTGCTTGATTTCCTTTTTTCTTTCTTTTCTTATTTTTTTTTTTTTTTTTTATATTTGACGGAAGAGTCTACAAGGTGTTCAGAGTCTCACTACTGGATAGGACTCTTAGTGGCCTGCCTGTTAGAGCCTCCCAAGTGCTGGGATTAGAGGTGTGTACCACCATGCCCAGTCTCCATTGCCATCTCATCACACCCTGGCGGCAGGGCCAGCATGGCAGGCCCAGGAACCGAACCCCCATCCCCTCTGCCTGCTTGCAGTTGCTTTAATTCTCTGAGCTATTTGGCTGGCCTAATGGTTGATTTCTTGATAAAAGTCTTTTTCTCTGAAGTAAGCTAAAACCTCAGTGTTTCTTCAATTTTCATCTCATGAAAGACCAGTAATGTTAAGCATTTTTCCAAATATTTGTTTTCTATTTTTATTTCTTCATCTGAAAAATATTTATTCATCTCAGATGGACATATCTGGCTTGAGTCCTTGAATAGCAGTAGTCTTATTTATTTCTTTATTTTTGAATTGCTAGTATTTTTTAGATATGTCTTTTGTCTGAGGCACAATTGACTAATTTTTTCCCACTCTGTTGATCATTTTTTTTTCACTGTGTTGATGATTTCATTGATATGCAGAAGCTTTTTAATAAGATAAGATCTCAATTGTTGGTTCTTTGAAGTATTCTCCAAGTTGTTTGGGATTTATCCATGAACTCTCTGGGTATTGAGTATTGTTACTGTTCTATTATCTTGTTTTGAAATTTTGTATCATTGTTTTCATTGTTGTTTTTTCCTCTTTAAAATAAAAGGAACAAAATATATTTGAAGACTTGGGAGTGAATGTGATTTTCCATGATGAAAAATCGCTATAGGATACGTCTTCGTGAATAGAAATGTTTATGATTTAAAGATATATTTTCCCCAAAAGGCTGAGTTTTATTAAGATAAAAATTACAATACTTCTTTGCTTATCCAACTTTTCAGGACTCAGAATAAAACTTACACTTATTAATTGGAGATACTGTAATATAGGATGTTTCATTGTCTCCTTGAATTGGTTTTCTTTTGTCCTTTTTCATTTTTATGATATTCAAGGAGCTTTTCATCTAACAATAGCACTATCAGTTCCTAAGTAATTGTGGTGAAGAAGAAAAAGAAAAGAATCCTTTTACTGGAGTTTATATTCTAACAAAGACCATTATTTAAATGACAGACCCTTAGTTAACTTTACTTTGCTGAAACAAAATAACAGTCATACATATTTTAAGAAAAAAACATTGAGGGCTGGGGGTAATTGGTTGGTGGTTTAAGTATCTGCCTAGTAAGCACAAGGACCTCGATTCAATCCCTGGTCCCACGTGCCAGACTGGCATGGTGTCTTGCCAGCCACAGAAACCAGGTGTGTTGGTGCATGTCTGTAATTCCAACACTGGCGAGGCTGAGACAGTATGATCACTGTGAGTCCCAGCTATATAATGAAACTCTGTACCAAATAAATAAATAAATGGAGGGCTGGTCATATAGCTCAGCAGGTCAAAGCATGCTGGTCCACCCCAGGTGTACTAAAATGGTGATTGAGACTGAGCTTGGTGGCACGCACTTATAATCCCAGCTCTTTGGAAAGCTGAACATAGGCAGATCACTACAAGTGCAATTTATGTAGTGAGAATTGTAGATCCTGGAGACCCAAAAAATAAACAGGACAGATTAAAAGAAAAAAAGTATTTCATCTTGAAGTTTCAGAAATTTGAGTCCATACGTAGCTGTGTCTGGTTAGGCTGTGGCAGAAGAAAGCTGCTGCTCACCTACGACACCGAAACGCAGAGGATCAAAGAGCCAGAGAAGAAGTGCACAAGGACCCATCTAATCACAGACAGATACATTCTTGAGTAAATTCCCTAGGTTTCTCATAAGCTTTCAATTAGGACTAATCAATTATGACACAGATTTACACTGATCTCACTGTTTTTCTGTTCCATTTACACTACTTGTTTCTTAAATATAAATTTTATACTGAGGAGTACACAAACATGTCAGAGTATCTGATTTGGTCTGAGATCAGCTTTGTCAAGCATAGGGACTCTGTGACACACCATGAAAATTTGTTCCATGTGACTTTATTTGAAAGTACATTATTGACTTAATACTGAAAGACTGAATTAATTTTAGAAATATGAGACCTCAGAGGCAGGTGGAAGAAGACAGCCACACATACAAGATTGCGCCCTTCTTTGCAATCAAAGGAAGGGGGTATGAGAAATGTAAAATTAAATTCAGTGATCCCATGAATGTGGATTAACTAACAAGCTTTGCCTCCACATGCTGGGTGAGTGCTTTACAACTGAGCTAAGCCCAGAGTCGAAGTGCTTTATATTTTTTATGCTATGGCAGTGTCAGTGATCTTTGTGCATCAGTCTTACCAGTACTTGGGGCTGCAGGCATGCAGTGCACCTAGAGTTATTCACTTATTGAATGTGCCTCATACTGTCCTCTTGCTTATCCTGTCTGTGCTCTCTTTCCCTTGTTTTTTTTCCCTTGTATTTCAATGAATGGCATTTTCAGTTATCTAATAATCTCTGTTCTTCCATTCATCAATTAGGTGAAGGTCTGTTAGATACTCTCACAGTGGAGAGTAGCTGTCTTTTTTATTGTACTTACTACATTTTCCTTAGTCTTATTTAGTATTTTATTTGCTTAAAAGAACCAGTAGTAATCATTGTGCTTATTCCCAATTCACTGTGTAGCTCTTACAAAATAGGTATCCAATAAGTGCTACCAAGTTAAAAAAAAATACAACTTTAGATAGATCAGGGATTAAATTTTACAGAAAATAAAAGATAAACTCACTTAATCATTGATCATATGCCCTCTAAGGAATAAGATTTTCCTATGCACAGTTCTGTGACTGGTTAGTTCTTCGTATATTCTCTTAAATATTGGATCCACAAAAATTTGTTTTATTCATTCAAGCCTTATGTTTACTTCTGATAAAACTGTAGGATGGAATAGAGTGACAGGAGATAGAAGGGAAAAGGGGTAGCAAAAGAAGTATTAAGGTCTACTATGTACATAAACCACTTCCTAGAAGGAATGTAAACATTATGCACTATAGATACGTACTAATAAAAAATACAATAAATATTAAGGAAAAAGAAACTGTCAAGAACCAAGCCTGAGAAGTCATATCCTGAAAAACACAGAGTAAATTACAAATATCCAATGGACAGACTACCTTCTTTTACACTGCCTTTCACAGGCCCTTCTAGATCGCTGTTATCCTTCTGGATTGGCATTTAGAACTCTGGGTTAGCGGGCTTTCAGGTTGGGTAGCTGTCAACTGACTTTCTTATAGAAATGACAGAAACACTGAGAGAAATACTCAGTTTCATAGAGAAATAATACTTCCTGAAGCTATTATTGTGATTTTTTTGTCTTTTTTTTTTTTAGTTAGACATCTATTTTTATATGAACACTTAGAAATACAAAGTTTTCAAAAATATTAAAAGTAGCAGTTGTTTTTTTTTTCCAAATAGACCATAGGAACATGATTTTCTCAAATCTCCCTTTAAGCTAACTTATTTTTATATACAAATAGATATTACTTATGGGATTTTGAAAAAGTTATAAAATAGATGATGAAGCACATTGTTCATGCTCTTTTACCCAGCTCCTTAATAAAGTCTTAAAACGCTGTGGGAATAGGCTAATGGTTCACTATAAGGCTTAAGAAATGGATTTACTCTCACATTTCCCAGACAATGTTATATTTAATTTCAGGCCTACCATATGCAAATAGATTTGTAAACACTAATTACAGGAAACATTTATCCTAAAATATCAGAAGAAAATTAAGCACCTCAATAAAGTAGTCTTCTCCTGCAGTGTCCAAGCTGGCCTCATTTTCCTTCCGTCTTTGTGATGGGAAGAGCCCTTATTGGTGCCTATTGAGCACTAAGAAAGACCAGCCTCAGGGGAGACCCAACACAGGCTGGATCAAAAGTTGGGGACAAAATGTGAAGAATGCTAGACATGCCTCAAAGGAGACTAGAATTAGAGACTAAGATGGTGAAGAAATTCACGGGACTGAGGCACCCAAAATAGAGAATCTATACTCTCTCTCTACCATTAAAGGCCTTAGCTGTGAAAGCTAAGAGTGAATCTAAATGTGTTCAGATATCTTTGGAGTGGCTCATGATGGTCAACACAAGAACCCTAACTAGTGTGTTCGGACCTTTGCAATCTCACTGCCTCAAAGACAGCTTCCACAGCACAGTTCTGGCTTCTAGGCTTGAAATCTATTCATGGTAGAACAGCAGGACTGTCCCTAGATCCTTGAGTCTCTCTGTTACATCAGAGCTAATTCCTTGTAACCTGGGAGAGGACAGAGTTGCTAATAGAGTTTCAGTCCTATAGATGAGGCGGATCTGAGTCATTCATTGAGCAAATGCCTCACATGCATCAGCTTATGTAACTGAAGCACACTTCATGATACAAAGAATTCTAGTGTCCTAATTGGAAGATGTGAAGGAATAGAGCTTCTGCAAAGAAAATAGTGTTCTGCTGAAGTGCGGACAGATGGAAATATAGGAAAGGGTATCAGAATTTTTCACATAGTCTGCTTCTGCTTGTTTTGCTTCTATTCTTTCACTTATAATCTTGTTCACTTCACTTCCCTAATCATAAGACACAATGCTGATTGAAAGAAGTCACCTAGGGGGCACACATAGTTGGTGCCTGCAATTACTCTTTCTGAACTTGGCATTCTTTTTCCAGCTAACAAGCTTGTTTTGAAAGTCTGTGGTCAGGCTATGTAGACAAACTTAACTTGGAGCATGCTTGGCCAAAGGGAAAGCTCACCAGAGTGTTGTCTTCTTTGATATCAGCCCTAAGCTATCATGAGGAAAGATTAGAAGATACATACTCTTTTAGTTGCCCTTCACAAATAATACCTGGGAGGCATGTTCTCTATAGTTCTCTCTTTATATTGGAGTTCCTTCCTATGTAAACTCCTCACAATCAAATCCTTTTCTTGGGATCTGATTCTGGAGAAGCTTAGCATCATCTATTCTCCCTTCATTAGATTTTCCCATCTGGATGTTTTGTGGATCATATGTAACAGCTGGCTTTTTTCTTTCTTTCTTTCTTGAAGCTATGGTATGATAGAGATACAGTTTCTGGGGACTGGACAGTTTGTCCTCGAGGTAAATGAGTAATGATGCTATCAATGAACTAGTGTTATACTCTTCAAGATGGAGGTACAGAATCATTCCCATATTCATTTGCCTCCTAGAAGTATGAGCTGATATTCTGTATAGGTGGTTTATGAGGATGAGTATGAGTAAAAGTCTGATCTGTCACTTAGCAGCATGGTTCTGCTGTGTCATTTTGCAGCACTTCATAAGTAAATTAAGAAGGCAGAAAAATGAGAACCAGAAAAACTGAAATTAGTCCCTCTTTCCAACAGTAACTGAATATGTATTGAGATTTCATACAACACTCAGTGTTTCTCTAGTGCCTTTTCCTTGATCCCTTTAGAACTGTTGAACATTTTCTGCAGGGCAAGTCTACTGGTGTTGCAATACTTCAGCTTTTGTTTTATCTAAGAGTGACTTGATTTTTCTCTTATTTTTGAAAAAATTTTTTTCAGAATATGAGATTCTTGCTTGATCTTTAAGCCCTTTATATATGTTAAGGAGAGAAGTGATTGCCTTTAAATGCTTTGGAAGTTACTGCCTTTGGCTTTTAAAGGCACCAGTTAGAAGTCTTCTGATAGTCTTACTGAAGGATCCCTTGTTTGTCGTATATGCATTCTCTTATACTTATTCTGAGATCTTCTCTTTGTCTTTGCTTCTGAAACTTTCATTATATGTGTCACACTATGGATGGCTTTGGGTTCATCTTACTTGGAGTTTATTGAGTTTCCTGGATGTTGAAGTTCACAATGTTTATCAGATTTTGCAAACTTTTAGTCATTTTTTAAACTATTATCTCTCTCTCTCTTTCTCTTTCTCTTTTTCTCTCTCTCTTTCTCTCTCTCTGTCTGTCTCTGTCTCCACCTCTCTCTCTCTCTGTCTGTCTCTCTCTCTCCCCACCTCTCTCTCAACACTCAGTTGTATCTTGCACTTCATGGTGGTGTCCTAAGGTCCATAAGGCTCCATCTACTTTTCTTCAGTCTTTTGTCTTCAGCTCTTCATGCTCAATAATTTCCACTATCCTTTCTTCATTTCACAGATTATTTCTCCCCAATCTAGTTTGGCTTTGAATCCCTCCAATGAACATTTTTTATTTTATTTTTCCTTTCTTTGAGGGGTCTATCTCTCTTTTGATATTTCTATTTTTCATTCATGTTTTACTGACTTTTTCCAGTTCTTTCTTTACTTCTCCAAGCTTTTTAAGTACAAATACAATTATTTTATACTCTTTGTACTGTAAATCTGCCATCAGATCTTTATGACACACTTATTTCACTATTTCCCTATATGTCTGATATTTTGTTGTTGTTATTGTTTTCAGTTTTTATATTTTATCTATTTATTTATTTTTCTGTATTTTAGGGAAGGGTCTTCAGGGTGTTTGCGGTTTCACTACTGGACTGGATTGTAGTGATCGCTTGTTTACAGCCTCCCAAGGAGTGGGATGACAAGTTCTGCCCAACCACGCCCAGTCTCGATCTCTGTCTCAGCGTGCCCTGGGAGAACGGCTGGCATGGCAGGCCTCAGGCTCGAAATCTTAGCCCCTGCACCTGCTTGCAGGCACTTTAATTCACTGAGCTATTTGGCTGGCACTGTTATTGTTTTTATTATTATTGTTATGATTATGGCCTTTCAATGATTTTATTGTTATTGCTATCTTGATGTATTCTGCCTAGGAGACTATCCGTGATTCAGAGGTATAAACTCAATATCTTCTCAAACTTTTTGAGCCTAGTACTAATTTTGGATATAAGAAATCTCTTGCATTTTCTCCTCCTATGCCAGTAAATTTGAGGAAGTTTATCTTCCATGTTTCTCTTTTAAAAATGGGAAAAAATATCAATAAATTCGAGAGGATCACTTGGCTTTAGCTGCTTTCAGAGTCACTTCAACATGAAAAGAGGCTAGTCATGGCAGAGGAGATGTACCATGGTACTGTCATCTGCAACTTTGGCAAGCCTGTGCAAAACTAGACCACAATCATCAATCAGAGCATCAACTTCTGTTATTTGCAAAGTCAATTATATTAGTGTGTCTTTGCTCTTTCAATACTTAAAAGCTTCTCCTGAAATTCATAAACGTTATGTGCTTCATGACTCGCACGAGGGAGCTACTCTCAAAATCAATTCAAAACATTTTTTTTTTTGAATTTGTAAGACCTATATAGATGTTAGTGTTTCAAAGTAGTTACAGCAGAAAATTCCTGACAAAGCTACTAAATATGGATAGGACAATAAATTCTTAGGTCTTAGTGTACCATTTTCCCAGAATCTTCTGGAATTTGTTTTAGTTTTATACTTAGGAAATTCTGATTATTTTTCAACTGTATAATCAGATTTTTATAGTGGTCACATTTTGAGGGGAAAATGCTATGCATTCTATTTATACTGCCATTTATTATACATAAGAAAATAAACAAATAAGAACAAAAATTGTATTGTGCTAAATTTTCATCCAAAGAAAGAGCAGCTTAAAAATTTTTCTTGCTCTCATCATAAAATAAAGATGATACGAAAGAAAAAAAGAAGAGAATAGCTCTGAACCTGAGTTCCTGTGGGACTTGTCCCAGTTTGAGTTTGCCCACACTGTACATTCATATGAGTGAGTAGAGACTGGAAGGCAAGAAGGAGATCTGTGAAAGGGACTCAACATTTTCAGTCTGTTAGATAGGGTGGGAGTAAAACTTGCAATAAAGTTTCCAGAATCCCTGAGCTATACCACCAAGAAGTTCTGTTTGATTTAAAACATCATTTAGCTCTTCAGAGGAATGCTACAATGTCCTTATAATGTACAAATAATTTTAAATAAAAAAGAAGAAAGCAAAGTATATGAACAACTTTTTGATCCTCTCTCATTCATTCTAGAAATGACATGAGATTTTATCCACTGCTTTAATGTTGGACAACGTGAAATGTAATTTGGATCAGAAGAAATGTGTTTTAAGAATATCAGGGGGTCACCTCAAAAGGAAGAAGAAAACGGATATTTTTTATGAGGAACTAAAAATGGAAATTCTCGTTTCCTTTTGAGTTTGTGTTATAGCTAGTATCTAGATGCACCCCTCTGGACCCACGTGGGAAGACCTTCTGGAGGTGGCTTGTGTGCAATTCTGGAATTAAGCATGTGTGATGATTAAATAGAACCCCTTATTGTTTTTGCGTATGTTTTAGGTACCTTTCTCACTCTAAACAAAAATACTCAATGCCCAAAGTTGTAAGTGTAAAAGTTTATTTGGCTTGTAGTTTGTACATGTTTCAGTTCGTAACTCACTGCTATGAAGGCAGAGTCACACGGAAGAGCGGTATTGTACATGAGAATAAGGTTACAGCACGAAGAGGGTAGCAAGTAGCTGACACAAGCAGCAGAGAACAAGTCTCTCTCTCTCCCTGACATCTTACCTAGGTTACAGACCCTTAGCACAGGTAGCCCTCACACCCTTAATCCTATATTGCATCTTTGATCCCAGAATCATTCCTCTAGATTGAGCCACCCCTGGTGAGCCCCACCTGCGACTGCAGGAGGCTTAGTGGGACAGCTAGACAGTAGCACACTTCTGGATGTGGGTAGCACATCCAAATCCAGAAGGTGAGAGGAAAGCTTGTTTCACCATTTGATGACCCCTGCATTCTGCTTGCCTTATCTGTCTATCTCTCCACTGTGACTCCCTTTGCCATGTCACCTGGGCTTGAGGCCAGCCAGCTCTGCACTGGAACTTCTGCAAACCATCAACCAAATAAGATGTTTATATTTTAACTTTGAATGTTGGACATTTTGTCTCCATAATGATAAAAATACCTAAGGTTTTGTTTTCATTTTTTAGCAGGTTAACTACCTCACCCTCTCTTTTCCTATTTCTGACAATGAGATAGACTAAGTTACCCAAAGTCAGCATACAATCAGGAATGCACATATGAATTGATCACAAGGATCAGTGACCAGCGATTAGGTTTAATTATAGTTATAAAGGAGAAAACCTAAGGAAATGTAGGCTCTAGCTTCAGTTTATTAGTAAAATTTGAAACCTACATGCGACAAGTAAGTCTGGTCTTATGTTGTATTTAATTTTAAATATCATATAGTTTTGGTTTCAAAATTCTCAAAATGATGTTATTTTCATTCTCTCTTTCCCAGGTCAAAGTTCGTGGTTTATTTTTATCTTTAGCTACCATAGTTTCTTTGGCCTTAACTGTACATATGGTAGCTCTGGAGCCAAAAATGTGAGTTTTTGTAATAGTTTTGCTCTATACTTTGTTCCATTTTTCCAAAATAAATCTGACCGGATGGGTGCAACCGCAGTAAGCATGGCACAGCCTGGATGTTGGACGACCTTGGAAGTTCTACCTCAGATGCATCCATTGTTTTACATCTCTTGAACTCAGCCTCCCATAAAGTCTCACTATATAAAAATATGGAGCCAGATTTCTCTGTAGGATATAACATCCATAGCCCTTAGTTCAATTCTCAATAATGTTCATATTCCCACCTTAAACTTCATGAATGTTACTTCTGCCATGTGCATTCTTATCAGTGTTCCTGTCTTCTAGACTCTGACAACAATAATCAGCCAACCTCCACTCATAATATTCGAAGATTTCAAATATAATATTCCAAATTTTTACAACCCCTTTCCACAAACCAGTTCTAAAACCTATCTGAAAGTACTTGCCTTTTGTGCAAGCAAGATAATTAGCGTAAGAACTTATAATAATATTTGGCCCATGACAAGAGAGTATGTTCACAAAATGGATCAGCCATATGGCTTGAGTTGTGAGAGTGGGGTGGCTATTAGAAAAACTGAAGCAAAATTTTGACTGAATTGTGCCTATACTTTCTTCTATGTGATGGAAAGGGGAAAACTCTTCTTTCTTGCTTCAGACATCTGTCATCGAGTTGTTATAGTTTCACTCCTGAAGATTCTGTAAGTACTTAAAGAGTTTTGTGTGAAAAATTTGGTACTAAAACTTATTTAGGATTAAATAACATGGAATTGCATCTCAGGAATTTAGTTCAAGTCCCATTTCTAAATGTTAAGTAAGAAGACTACTGGAAATCGGGATACAAAATTGTTAACATAAATCTTCAAAGTCTGGTAACTAAAGTCATAGAGAGATGAATAGATATAATACTATTACAATGCATAAACTAAAAAAAATATATTGCATTAAAATATTAGATAAATAACGACTTGATCTCTTAATCACAGTTTAGTAGGCTAGATAATTCACAGAACAAATTAAACAGTATCTTTAAAGAAGTCAAGAAAAAGACTGCATGTTCCTTAAAGAACATTATATAACTCATTAAAGAGGCCTAGTATTGATCATGAAGTATCTAATGTCTGACATTTCAGTATTTCAGACAATGTGATAAAATCAGTGATACAACACATGTCCCCATGTTATGTTCTGGCCATTTTTGTTTTCCTTGATGTACACCATAATGGTATCATCTGCTCAACAGATTCTGTCTTTATCTTCACTGCTTTATACTGCCCTTTTAATCTTCTAAACCTATTCATTTATCCATTTCAATAAATGGGCTACCACATGTGCTGTTCTAATTACATTCAAATATGCTGCTTGGGATTTTTCCATTTCTCTTTTGTTAGTTAACTGGTGATGGTTTGAAGCAGATTTTAAATTGAAGTATCTATTTACAAATGTGGAGTCAGCCCATAAGGCATGCTACTATATGAGTGGTCTTCTGAATTAATATAAAGTCTTTTAAGTGGTTTAATTTGTATGCATTATTTTAGTTCTTATTCATTTCTTGATTTTATGCTGAAAATATTAGATTACATAATTTTATGTTTTATTTATCCAGAGACAGTTGTTAAATTCAACTGAAAATACCTCTGATTTGAAGTTAGTAGAATCTTCTAAAACATAATCACAAAAATATTTTGACTACAAAATTATAATATTCTACATAAATTTGAGGGCTTGCAATGAATTAGGCATTATTTAAAATGTTCAACATATTTTAATTAATATAATTAATAAATGTATCTTATTCTGTCACTTTGAGATAGATAGTGAGTGAAACACTGACAACTTCAGATCATTTTTCCAATTTATGAAGCCACACATTTTCTAAGTTGGGATTAAATAGATTGCATGATGGGCCTACAGTGCATTACTCACTGCCAATCTATTAATGAAGCATACTGAGTGTGTTATAAAAATATTGCCCTACTGACACGTATGAAGACACCAGTTTCTTCAACTGCATTTACTTCATATTTACTCTGGGAATTCTAGTTTGGAACAAAACAAACCTGAGTCCATTTTGGTCACAGGCTGTGGAACTATTGTCCTCTGTTCTGTTCCTGTCCACCCCAGCACTTTCACACTCTAGGGCATAGCGTTAGTCTTAATCAGAAATTGAAAATGAGAAGCAGAATAATTAAAGAGCACACTGTAATTATGAGCTAGATCTAAAGGGAGCCAAACTACCATTGAGCATAGGCCTTCAGCTTCCTGGTAGTACATTTAGGATTAGCTGTAAACAGCCTTGTTAAACCCAATTAAACAGTTCATCAGAAGGAATTTTCTCATTAGCATAGGCTGAGTGGCTCAACTTTTAGAACCATGTTGCTGGTTATGCATGATCATTTCCTAACATTAACTTTGTCTCCCAAGGTTTAAAAGAACCATTATTTTAATTATCACAGTTCTTTTTAAAGTTCCTTTAAATATATCATATGGCCTATGAATGTTTTTGATAATTTTTCAAAATGTTGTAATTCAGGGAGAAGCAGAAGTCACTAAAATATTTCATTTCAAAATATAAAATGTACCTTTCTCCATCATGTCATCATATAGATTAATTTTGAGGTATATGTTAAAATACAGAGACAAGCAACAAAGAATACCATACCTATTGACTTGTATCAATCACAGTGCCAGCAACTTTTTCCCAAAGAAAATTGGAGAGTATATACTGATCCATATTGATCCGTATCTGTGTTATTATTTCCTCTTTTACCCATAGTAGGAATATTATTTGATGATTCTTTCAAAATATTTTGGTGGTTAAAATGCTAAAAACAGCTATTTTTCTACATGTGCTTATTGAGAAGCATTTTTGTCAAGTGTATTATCACATATTAATGTGTAATAATATTTCAATCATTTTAAAAGGAAATCATTTTAATTTGAAATTTCCACACGGATACAAGAATTGTCGGTTTAAAATCTGAATAGAGGTAGGGTTAGGGTTAGGGTTACCATTAGTTTTAGTTGGCCTGTTTCCAAAGGCATTTTAAAATAAAAGATGTAGTTTTTTAATGTATTATATTTAAGATAAATTTTATGACACAAACATTAATTAAATTTTGAAGTTGAATTTTAAAGTGATTTTCATGTTTTCAAAGAAAATTTGATGGACTTTAAGGATCACAGAGATAAATTTGGATTTCCTTCCAACGTCTCACATTCTAAATTAATGGAGTCCCGGTATTGCACTTCTATGTCAATAATTCTATTACCACTATATGTTCATTATTATACATGACTTAGTAATTGTAATGTACTGAGTGTAAATTACCAATAGTACACTTCCCTGGCAAGTGCAAGGGCCTGAGTTCAATCCCAGGTTCCATCAACAAAAATAAATAAATAGTAAATTACCAGTAGTAAAATTATGTTTAAAAACTCAGAAACTCTGTCAAGTACTCACAAAAAGCTGGCTGGTGAACAACACCTACAATACTTTCTAATTGATGATATATTTATAGTAATTCAGGGGCCCAGCAGATGGCTCAGTGGAATAAGTGCTTCCCTGGCAAATGCAAGGGCCTGAGTTCAATCCCCAGTTCCACAAAAAAAAAGGGTTGTTCGTTATATTTATAGTAATTCAGTTTATGCTCACAGGAATACACAAGTTTAAGTGTTCTCTGTTTTTGATGAATTCCAAAGGGAAAAAAATTACAAGAATTTTTGAAAAAATGAATGACAAATTATTTTAAGTTCACGTATGCATGTGAAGGAGCTCCATTTGACATAGATACCCAGAGTTTACATCTTCTACATTCTGGGTGTTTCTGATACATTTCTAATGTGAAAATTCTCAACCTGTCCAATACCCTCAATTTAAAATCAAAATCCATAATATGCAGAATGAATAAAACTTGCTACACAGGTTGAATACTTTTAGTTGGTTATTTGTCTGTGGAAAGATTGATTGATTGATTGATTGATTGGCTGATTGGTTGATTGACTTTTGGTGGAACCAGAGATTGAACTCAGGCCCTTGCCCTTGCCAGCAAAACACTTATTCTACTGAGCAATCTCCCTGACCCCAAATAGGGCATTATTTAAACTGGCTAACAAAAATAATAGCAACAAATACAAAACAAAGGAGCCAGGGAGATCACTCAGTGGAATAAGCATTTCCATGGCAAGGGTAAGGGCTTGAGTTCAATCCCAGGTTCTGCCAAAATAATAAATGAATAAATAAAAAAAGTACAAAACAAAGACATAGTGATGGAATGATCAAAATACAGAGGTAGAATGTAATCTTAACCAATGTTTCTTCTCTTGTTAAATACTGAGTTTCATAGCACAGATTTAATTTTATAAGATATTTCAACTTAATAGGTAGAACTTTCTCAGGAAATTCAGCTTTGAGGAAATAGCTGTAGCCTCATCCTACAGGGCAGCTGCGGGTACTGTAGTTTAGTTATTAGCTTTACACTGGGTATCTTTTTAAAATAATATTTTTTAAAGTAGAAATCTATTTATTATTAAAGCTTGAATATTATTCATATTTTCCCATTTCCAAAATGAAGGTGTAAAACTAACTTTGAAAGAAATATTTACAACAAATTGAGTGTAAAGAGGAGTATGGCAGTTTACAATAGGAAAATATATCTGCTGCATTTTCCTCTAAAATTTAAATACATGAAATATTTTTGATTCCTAGTTTCAGGACATTGTTGGTTAGCTTCCAGTACCATAAATGAATGTCACTAAGAACTTTCCAGTTACAAAATGAAAGGTTATAGTTTTTTTTTTTTTTTTTTTTTATTTCTAGGAGACACAAAAATTCTAATGTGGGCCCCTAGCCATATAGCTCAATGGACTAAAGCTCCTGCTTAGGTAGAGTGCAGTGGCGGGGGTTTGATCCCTGGCATACCATGCCAGCTCACTGAGTCGGTGACTGAGAACTCGGCATGGTGGCACGCACCTGTAATCCCAGCACTTGGGAGGCTGAAAACAGTATAATCACTAGGAGTCGGATCCACATAGTGGGACACTGTAGATCCTATCCTAATTACATAAAAAATAAATAACTAAATAATTTTAATGTAAATCAATTTCAAAATCAAACTTAGCCTGGAGACAGTCTTCAGTGAAGTGTAGTTGCTGGTATATATTTTATGTGAACATAGATGATTTTTTTCTTAAAAATATATTGTTTTAATATGAACACTAAGCACATATGTGTATTAGTTAAAAGGAAACAAGGTACAAAATAAAATAATACCTTAAAAATAACCTGAACAGACTTGAAATAATATTTGTTTTGATAATTGTATTTAGAAGCTAGCTTTACTTGTGTGTGCTCTTCTATTTGATTTAGTAAAGAAAAAAGTTGAGGTTTGGGGAGATAACTTGGGGGTGTAAGTACTTACCTGCCAACTCTAAGGACCTGATTTCAATCTCTGGTACCGCATGCTCTACCATTACTGGAACTCCAGGTGCACCACACCAGACACTAAAACCTGGTATGGTGGTGCACACCTGCAATCCCAGCTCAGGGAAGGCTGAGACAAGAGGATCACTACGAGTCTGAACTGTACAGTGAGACCCTGTATCAAATAAATATACAAAAGAATAAATTTGATCATCAATTAATACAGACATATCTATTTTAAGTTGAACTTTCATTAGATTGAAAGCATATACCAAATACTTTTATGAAAATAGATTGAAAGTGTTTTAGAAAACTTTGGTTTTTTTCTTTCACATTTCATTTTTCTTTGCATAACTTAATAAGTCTATTGTCAGTGTTCTAGACAGAATTGAAATACTATGAATCAAATCATGCACAAATGTTGCCCTTTGTAAATTTTTCACCATTATATATGATCTGAGAGTTCATTGTCAAACTGGGTGTGCTGGTCTGATACAGATTAAGTGAAAATACCTGCAATTATGCCCCCAAATTGAGAAAATCATCTGATGTGGGAAAGAGTAATTACATACTTTTAGACATTGCCATTCAGGAATTATTTCTCTAGGGCTCTTATCTACATAGAAATTTGAGTGCATATCATCTTTTGTGATTACTGCTCCCAATTTCTAGTTCATAAAATATGCTAGATATCAATCAGTTGGTCATTGTTCTATTCATTTGGAGAGACTGACAAGGCAGGATGTTCAAGGACATAATGCCACATACTTTGTCACTTAAGATATAAAGTCTCATAGACTTATTTTTAAATGAAAAGAGAGAAAAAATTCAATAGCATTATTAATCAGTGGTCCAATTTCAATGGGATGTATTATCTTGAATCAAAATCTTACCTAATCCTCATAAATTAATTTATAAAACAATGTCTAATTCATATACTGGCAAAGAAACCTAGTATTAAATAAAAAGTTTATATAAAATTGATGAGAAATTCACATCTTCCTCCAATTGAAAACTTATTATCTTAGTATTGTTAATTAACTCAAACAACATTTTCCTACAGCATTATCCCTAAACTCTTTTCTATGATATTTGTTATTCATAGTTTTCGTCTTGAATTTTGGATACTTTAATCCAAGTCCTAATTCTGAAGTGTTCCTTAATCACTTCATTTTCCCTCTTATTATCTGTTGCTTTACATAAGAGATCACTGAGTGCCAATTTATTTTAACACAGAAAGGTCAATTTTGTCTTAAAATCTGAAAGAAGAAAACTTTGCCTTTTTTTATTCCTAGCGAGGAAGCATGTAAAAAGTAATATTATTTTTCTTTATGAGCATAATATATTTATTGGGAGAAAGAAAGCTTCTGTCCAAGAGAGGGACAGAAGGCAGGCCCCAAGTGGGTGTCTGGCCTATAGGAAGTGTCAGTCTCTTCCAAATTGCAAAGTTACATTGTCTTCCATATTGTCTCCTTGAGGGCATGGTCCTTTCTGACTACCTATATAATATAGGTAGAAAGAAAGATCTAATATTATTGTTGAGACATAATACGTAGGTGTCTCTTCCAGGGACTTTTATAGAGAAGCAGTGAGTGGGTCTAAAGTGGTTAAAAACATGGGAACTCACTTTGGTGGGCATGCTTGAGACAAAACTATGGTCAACCAATGAGATTATAAGCACCATTGCTTAGGTAAAATTGATTAAATCCAGTATCAAATGGGGAATCCAGTCAAGTAGCAAGTGGGCATGAATATAGGACAGGGTCTCTTCCTGTTGGGGGTTGGGTTGGTGATTCATTTGGGGTCTTTCTAGGTGATTGATACCTATTTAGAATATTAATCCCTGATGCCCCTCCCTATGGAAGTATGTAGCTATATTTGTTTCCTCTTTTGACTTGAAGTCTGACCTATAGAAAGTGTCTGTCTCTTCCAAATTGCGAAGTTACATTGTAACTTTGTCTCATCAAGAGTCTTGTCCTTTCTGACTACCTAGGTAGAAAGAAAGGTATACTATTACTATTGAGACATAATACATAGGTGCTTAGAAATTTCTGTCTCCCATGAGACATCTTCTTAGAAATCATGTAATGATGACAAGTCAGTATGTTCTTTGCTATGCATAGGCTGCCTCCAGGTCATGTATTGAAGTCTTGCTACTTAATATGATTGTATTGGAAGTGTGGAATTTATTCTTTTCTATTTTATTGAGAAATAAATAGCAATTAAACAGTATAAATGATTAATAGGCCTGTTTCAATAATTAATACATTGTATATTGTTATTTTCTTAATGGTTATCCATAATACAAGAGGCAGAGAGGCTATCCTGTACAAACACTACTACTACAGATCTTTCTACACATTGAATTAAGTGAAAGAAGGTCTATATCTATCCTATCTATTCTGTATACACAAATACAAAATGGTCCTTCCTTTGTACTGCCTTTTTGTTTAGTCCTGTCAGAGATGGGTATTCCATTGACATCTAAATACTATATGGGCATGTATTCATTAAAACACTCCAACAAAGTCTAGCAGTTCACAATGGTAGTGGGTTACCTGCAGAAGTCATTGACTGGAGCCTTTCACAGCTCATCATATTAATATGGCTTTATTTTATATGTCTAGTTTTTATACTCTTCTGCTGGATGGTTAAGACCACGATAAAGTGTGACCTATGCAACAAGAAACGTAACTTCTGTATCTGATAAGGTCAATCATGTACCCTCAGGATTTATCCTGTAACCCCATACCACACTTTGCAGATCCTTTGCCCATGTCAGCCTTGTGGATGAGTCACGGCTATTGCTTGACCAATTTGCTCTCTGTGAAAGCCTGAGAGAATGTTTTCTCTCCATGTGACTTCCTTAGGCACACTCTACATCATCGATTATGTTCCTCTGTGGCTTCATAATCTCCTAATCAGAAAATTTGGGACACAGCTGAGTTCCATGATGTTACAGTACAGATTCTCCTACGTCCTGAGTCTTCACTGATCTTGAAAGACTAGGGCCAAAATTTTGAAGGACCTTGCAGCCCTTCCTATTCTCTAATGTTTGTTCTACGAACTCAGGAGGGTTGTTAACCCTCCAGAACATGAGCTTATTATTACCCTGCAACATAGGAAGTTCAGTTTACCCTATCTGCCTAAGTATCAATTATCTTAGGTATAACATGGAACAGGTATTTTCCATCTATTATTGATATGTTAAAATTTAAGTCCCTACAGAATATGAAGAAAAAATTAATTAAAAATAGGAACAAACACATATTTTTGATAGAAAATTTCTTTAATCAAAACAAGTTTACACATCAACACAGCTTAACTAGAATAAATCTCTCTAAAACTCTTCTTATGAACATGACAGATAACGTGTGGCCTGCCACTGCTTTGTACGACAACAGCATAATCAGTGGGCATTGGCTTGGTAGTTCTGTAAGGTATAAATCTCTTATTGACTCTGGGGGTTAATTTAATTTTGTGGCAGGTGTTTCAAGGAAGACATACTGCCTCCCTGCAGCACACAGACTGGGCATATAGAAGACTGATTCTGATGTTATGGTTTGGCCATCTGAGATCCTATGCAAGGCACTAGTGTTTATTTTTGAGAACTGTCTTCCACCACACTTATTAAGTCACAAATAGTATTTTTAATTGGAAAAATCTATAATGCTTATGTGATAAAAATAAATGCTATATGAAAAGGCACTATTTGAAAGCAAGGCTGTATTAGAAGGGAATTTGTATTTTCATTCTGTCATACGCAGCAGGATTACAAAAGTGTTTTGATGTATATGGACTAAATCAGAGTGAACCATACATTATTAACACTTATGTATTTTTAAACAGCAATTTAGAATTCTAAAAATACACAGCATTGTAGCAGGAAAGTCCTGTGACATTACTTTTTCGTGTGTCTTTTTTTCATTTATTACCCTCAATTAAAAAAAAAGGAAAAAAAATTACTTGAGAGATACTATGGCAATAATTGGTATTTCATGACAAGCAGTACATATTTAGAAGACCAGGATTTCAGGCATTCCAAGCGTGACCCTTCTATTGCACACTGCTATCTTCAGTGCATTTGCTTGGTTCACAGGTATCAGCATGTATATTTAGTCAGGGTAAGAATCCTATCAATCAACTGCTAGTTACAAAAACCCGCTAGTTTCTCAGGTTCATTGTCTTGCCCATCTTGAGCATATAAATGTATGGCTTTGTCCCTGTCATGTTTCCCTGCATTTCTCCTTGCCTTCTCCTCATTGTCCAAGCCTCAAATTTTCACTTTCCTTTTAATTGTGTTATACCTCTCTATTTGTATTTCTTCTTTTGAGTTCTTACACTAGGGAGACTATATGATATTTACACATATGAGTCTGACTTATTTCACTTATGAGCATGGCATTGACATTAATATAAATGCTTCAAGTTTATCATTCTTTATACCTGAGTAGTACTACATTGTATAAAGAAATGACATCTTTTTCATGTGACAGGAATCTTGGTTGCTTCCAAGATTTGACTATCACAAATTGTGCTAATATAGACATAGGTACACATATATCACTGTGATATGATGTATTCAGTTCCTCAGAGAAAATTCCCAGTAGAAGGATAGCTGGCTTGAATAGGATATCCAGTCTTAGTTTTGTAAGGAGTCTCCACAGTGATTTCTGTAATGGTTGCACTAGGCTACATTCCCACCAGCAATGGAGAAGGCTTCCTATTTCCCCACAACCTCTCCAACATTTGTTGTTGGTTGATTTCTTTATGATAGCCATTTTTTGTGGAGTGAGACGATATCTCAGTGTTGTTTTAATTTGCATTTCATGGCTGGCTAGTGATGTGGAGCATTTTTTCATGTACTTATTTGCTTCTTTAATTTCATACTTTGAGATGTGTGTGTTCATCTCAGGTGCCCATTTCTGGACTGTGTTTTTACAATGTTTCTCACTGTCTATAAATTCTAGACAGCAGAACTTTATTTGCATGCTTATTAGTTAACATATTTTCCAACTTTTTGAGCTGACATTTCACTTCATTGGTAATATCTTTTGATGTGCAAAAAGAGGTATAAGGATAACACTCTCAATAGAGGTGTTTCCAGGTGTTAATTCTTTCAAGTTTTACACGTACCATTTGATTTTTGTTCATGAACTCTTTCCCTTCCCATTTGTCTTCAAGAGTTCCTCCTATTCTCTCTTCTAGGAGATTTAGTGTCTCTTGTTAATGTTTCGATCTTTAATCCATTTTTTTTACTTTAGCTAAGTGCATATTTGGGTCAAGTTTTAGTTTTCAGCATGTACAAAGCCAGTTGTTCAAGCACTATTTGTTAAAAAGGCTGTCTTTCCTCCAGTAAGCATGTTTGGGCCCTTTATCAAAGATCAGGTGGCTGAGGGTAATTTTGAAAGCCTCTGCATTTTCAATCTACTCCATTGATCCTGGGGTCTATTTCATTGCCAATACCATGCTGATTTTATCACAGTAGGTTTGTAGTATAATTTCAAGTCAATAATTGTAAATCCTCCTGCTTTGTCATTGTTGGTCAGGATTGCCTTTGCTATTCTAGCTCTTTTCTGGTTCCAAATAAATTTCAGAAACAATTTCTCTAGGTCTGGGAAATATGCTGGTGGTTATTTAATAGGGATTTCATGAAATCTGTACAACAATTTTGGGAGTATGGCCATCTTCACTATGTTGGTTCTTCGTGTCCAGGAGTAGGGAATATATTTCCATTTTCTGACATCCTCTACAATCCTGTTTTTCATAGTACTGTAATTTTCCATGAAAAGATCTTTGACTTCTTTAGTTAGATGAATTCAAATGTATTTCATTTTCCATGATTGTGAAGACACTGTTTCTCTAATTTCCCTCTCAGTGTGTTTGTTATCTGTGTAGAGGAATGCTACTGGCTTTTGCAAAGTGACTTCATATTCTGCTATGCTACTGAATTTGTGTATCAATTCTTATGGCTTCTTGATGGAGTTTTTTGGGTCTTTCAAGTAAAATATGTCATCTGCAAACAATGACAATTTAACTTCTTCTTTACCTATTCATATTCATTTTATTTGACCATTTTCTCTAGTAGCTAATGATTCCAAAACTATATTGAATAGGAGGGGTGATGGAGGACATCCTTGTCTTTTACCAGATCGGAGAGGAAAAGGTTTCAGGTTTTCCCCATTTAGAATTATAATAGCCATTGGGTTGTCATACATGGCTTGTATGAAATTGAAGAGAAGGCCTCCTATTCCAATTTTCTATAAATTTTCTGTAGGACTTTGAACATGAATGAGTGTTGGACTTTGTCAAAATCCTTTTGTGCATCAATTGAAAAATGATCATGTGGTTTTTAGATTTTGCTTACTGATATAGGGTATTACATTTATAGATTTTCTAACATTGAAGCATCCTTGTATCACTTGGATGAATCCTACCTTGTCATAATGTATGATCTTCTTGATGATTTTGCTGTGTTCTGTTTGCTAGGATTTTATTGAGGATTTTCGCATCTATGTTCATGAGGGAGATTGGCCTGTAGTTCTCTTTTTCAGTTGTGTCTTACTCTCATTTTGGTATTAGTATGATACTTGCCTCCATGAATAATTTTGAGAGATTTCAATTTTGAAATTGAAATCCTTTCAATTTCACTGAAGAGTTTGGGTAGTACATGGATTATAAATTCTGTATATTTCTTGTAGAATTCTGCTGTGAATCCACCAAGACCTGTATTTTTCTTTGTCAGCAGACTTTTAATTATATTTCATATTCCATTGCCTATTATTGTGTTATTGAGAGTTGTTATATCTTTTTAATTAAATTTTGGTAATTTGTACCTTTTCAGGAATCTGTCCATTTTGTCTGTGTCTTCTATACAGTGAGAGTAAAGATTATCAAAGTAGCTATTGATAATTTTCTGAATTTCTACTAGGTCTGTGTTGATTACACCCTTTTCATTCCTTATTGTTTCTATTTGATTTTTTTCTTTCCTCTTTTTGATGAGGTTAGCTAAGGGTTTCTCGATTTTACTTAGTCTTTCAAAGAACCAGCTTTTTGATTTGTTCATTCTTTGAACTGTTTTCTTCATCTCAATTGAATTAATTTCTGTTCTAATCTTTCTGATTTCTTCTTGTCTTTGTGCTCTGGGTGTTGTTTGCTCTTCCTTTTTTCGCTGTTGGAGGTGCAACATTAGGGTATTTGTTTGTTCCCATTCTGTTTTCCTAATGTGTGAGTTCACAGCTATGAATTTCCCTCTGAGAACTGCTTTCATCGAATTCCATAAATTCCAGTAAGTTGTGCTTGAATTTTCTTGAATTGTAGATATCGTTGATTTTTTTGTTTAATTTCTTCTGTGTCCCATTGATTGCTGAGTAGGATGTTGTTTAATTTCCATGTATTTATGAGTGTTTTTCTGATTTCTTTTGTTGTTTATTTGTAATTTAATTGCACTGTGGTCAGATAATGTGCATGGGACAATTTCTGTTTTCTTGTATATACCTAAACGTGACCTATGGACTAGCATGTGGTCTATTTTAGAAAATACCCATTTGTAGCTGAAAAAAAAATGTGTAATCAGCTCTGGTTGGTTGTAACATTCTGTATATGTCCACTAAGTCTATTTGTTCTAAGCTCTGGTTCAGTTCTGCTACTTCTTTGCCAATTTTTTTTGTCTGACTGACCTATGTTTTGGGGATATGGGGGTGTTATGGTGTCCAGTTATGACTGTGGTATCAGATATTAGATTTTTCATGTCCATTAAGATTTTACTTAATATATTTTATGTTCCACTATATCTCTTTGACTCTGTCTCATGTAATCTATTTCTTTCCTGTATTGCTCATTCAAGGAATCTGCCATTTTTCTAATCTCTATTTTATTTTATCAATGTCTTTTTTAGAAGAACTTATTAATTCTTTTACTGCAGAGCTTTTTCAGATTGAGTTTACTTCATATGTTTCTGGTTTTGGTTCTTTACTTCAGATGCTATGAATTCAGAGATTTATTTTTTTTATTTCAGAAATTCATTCTGCTCTGATTTCCTCTATAGCTTTCTGCTGTTGTTTCTTTACTTCTGACACTATTAATTTGTACATTTCAGCTGAACTAGTATCCTCTGTACTTGTTCCGCGTGGGCTTGAGGTTTGAGATTGCACTGTGCTGCCTGTCTTTTTCATTTCATGTAGCACTGACTTCTGACCATTGGTATAGAGCTTTGGTGCAGTTATAACCTTAGCACCTACTAAAATTTGGGTGCAGCTCTATTAAGTTTGAGTCTATCCACTTCTTCCTGGCTTATGTCTAGCTGTTGTATTCAGCTTCTTCCTGCTGCAGCCCTTGGAAGTGAACCTGTTGTGTCGCTCTGGCACAACAGTGAACCTGTGGTGCTTCTCTGTTGTGCTCCTGGCCCAGGGGAACAGGGGAGCTCGGAAGCTCTCCCATACACTATCCTGCCCTTGCCTTGGGCTGAATCTGG